>CAJQZN010041009.1:51485-82135 GCA_907164685.1 Colias eurytheme | reverse complement strand
AGGTGGCGGGGCGCACGATAATGTCGGGCGCTGGATGTTTTTCATTGAGTCGAAATCCACAACAGGTGGACGTTAAGTGTAAGCTTCAAATATAGGTAAGTATTTAATATGTGTTTTATTTTCAGGTAAAACACAGCTATTAAACACTTGACCGTAATTTGAAGCTTACTTCATTGAGACCTGTTTGTTACCCACCTGGTGTACAATGTGACGCCAATGTGAATTTGAATACATAAGTAATTACTTATTTCTTTATTTGAAAGAGTAAGGTGTGCAGATAGTATACCAGCTAATAAATCACACAAATTTTTATATTATATAATATATTAACAATCCCAGATGAAAAGTTAATCAAATAAGAACCAAAAAGTTAATCATAATGATTAAAAGTATTAGAACTTATGAGATTGGTTCAAGCGTACCTTAGTTAACCTTTTGGGCTTGAAAAGTTAAAGTTACTACAATTTTCACTATCTTTAGCGTAAATCTGCGAAAGCGCCAGTACCTAACGACTTTCAATTACGCATTTAGATTTTACTTACAAAATGAAGCAACAGCTGATCCCGACGAGGCAAAAATACCTCAAACTCAAACCTTTATTTATTCAATTAGAACTCTGCAGAAGCATCATTGAATCATCTTAACATAGAATTACCAAATGTCTCAACTCACACAGTTTTAACCCAACCTGCTACAAGCGGACAAGAAGAGACCTTGGTCCTTACTTTTGGGGTCAGAAGTAAATTTAAAAGGTCACCCCTTGAATAAGGCAATAAAATAACAAAACAGGTAAATGGTTTAAATTATAATACAGATTTTTAACATCCAACTAAACCGTGCGGTATCTTTTAATGTTTAGAGCCAACGTCGCAATCATAATCTAAACATGGCTGGTACTTTCAGTACAATGCATGAATTATTTATTTAAAACTGATAGGTCATAAACTCTGTACTGGAAACAAATATACTGAACTCAAGAGACTAAAATGATAAAGAGCTTATCTGTGTCCCAAAACTGCAATTACTACAGCTAAGTACGTTACTTTTAATCAATTCAGTTTTAAGATATAATTATGATTTACATCAGAACTTATATACCGAAAGTCTCGGGACTACATAACGTGACTTATTTATAATAGTGTTTGTGCATAACACTAGGCAGTCAACAGCTATACGAACGTCAGATAGGAAAAGAGCCAAATTTATCCAGTCAGTAATAAAGGATTTTAACTATACTTATTATAATTCAACCAACTACTACTAGCTACTCCGTACGTCTTTTGGGTAGACGGAGGCAAATAGGATTTTTATTCCAACTATATCATTTGATATTTTGAAAATGTACTCCACATTTTCATACCGTCAGAGTCATTTTGCAGATTATAGTGGTGCAGCACTGAACACTGTCTATTAGGTGACTGGTGCTGCTGACCGGGCCTTCAGTTCCGCTTTCCAGAATACCTTCACCCTTCTAGGTGCTACTACTACTGAAATAGCGGTACTCTATCGCGTCGTTCAGGTCTCTAACTGACAGGATTTCTCATATTATCGTAACAACCTCGCTCGTTCTAATGCTGGGGCCACACTAACGGGAAATGCCATTAATTAACGCGATAATGGACGTTAACTTTAGGTGTAGCCAGTATTATTTAACAACGGCATTAACATTGCCGTTTGGCGAGGCGATAGCTTTATCGCGAGAATTAACGCAATGAAGCGGTCACACTACGTCCATCTTGCTAGAATTTTAGTAAAATTAACGCTGTTTTTATCGCCAACAATCGGCATTCACGTTGACCGTTCAAGTGTAGCCACTCACTTAACGCCTTAAAAATTATCGGAATAATTATCGCGATAAAGGGCATTAGACGTTAGACGTTAGTGTGGCCCCAGCATTACGAGAACAAATTATCGCCAAGGAATTCTGCTGCAGGATAATGGCAAGAGAGATTATAAGCTTAACTATGCATTATTATGCTCGGGAATATGGTGGATTTTGAATACTATCGTCGTCTGAAAGTATCTCCTTTCGATTAACTTCATTAAGGATGCAGATCTGATCCCATCTTTGTTCCGTAGGAATGCTACGACAGTCTAAACGTTACACTGGACAAAGAAAATTGCCCTAAATATAGTCGGTTGTTCCAACATCCGTAATATGGCTAGCCTACCTTGCTAGCCCTTGATTGTAACTGCTACCAATGCAGGCATTGCTCTCGTGTTGTCCACAGTTGTGCGAGTGCAAAAATGAAGAACAGAGCTCGTGGGGAGCTATGTCCAATGAATCTGTGTTAAGATTATGACAGTATAGGACAGTTAGCTGTGGATGCGAAGACAGGACATTACTTTATTCATCCGTAAACACGCGAGGCAGCCACGGACAGCGATATAGCAAGAACTAAACTAGCAAAGTTTAGTTCGCTTACCAGACTTATATTTTAAAAGCCGTATAGTCTGTACCTACTGCATTTCATTTATTGCCCCCCCCCCCCCCCTCCACGCAAAAGAAATGAACAGTCATTTGGCAGAGCTTTCTCGTTAGGGTAGGGGTTCCAAGTAATATCTAATAATAAGAGGCTTTTGTTTAGATAGATTGACTTTCCGTTATTTATCCTCTATCCTATGTAACTCAACAGTCAGTATTCTCAGTATTCGTTGAGTACTTAAACGTTTTACGTAAATAGTTGTATATAACTTTATTATACAATATAATAATCCTGGTGGGATGACAAGAAACTTGTCTAACAAACGATTATCCTAATCCCTCAGCGATTTATTGTTTGAGCCCTGAAGAAAAATCTCATGGGTGCAATAATGAGGTCAAATGGGTTGAAAAACGAGTCAAATAAATTGCCTACAAGACCGGGCAACTAAAATAGGCCTATGAGAGGTCAAATATACGTAATGAATCGTTTGAAATTTGAAATTTGATTTTGAATCAATCGTCATTTGTTACATTCAATCGCTTTGCGATTAAAAAAAAAAAATCTCTTCCGATGTTTTTATATGAAAATTGGTCGGCTAGTGCCATTGAATGACGATACCAAACATACCGTTGACACAAGGCTTGGTGACAATCCTCGAAACCACCGCCACAAATCATCTGCGAGATGATATTTGATCCGACTCGCCTTCCTTTGTTGTGAATAGGCTTTACATTGGTAAATACGATTTGTTCAATTCCAATTTCCATAATTGGTAAACCAATGGTGGTTTCCTGATTCCTGAAGCGTAAACTTTTAGGATACGAAGTATCAATTTCATGCGCCCATTATTTGACGTCTCTAACCTTTATTGTATTTATTAGGTCATATTACTATACTGCCCACTGTGAAGAAGATTTCAAAACCTTTTTCTACCTACCTTAGAAGAGTGAAGATCCGATACGGTCATATCCAAAACTTCTTTCGTGGGTCCTCGTTGACGAAAGCAAATATCTATGATCATTTTAATGATCAATCCTTTGTATATTTGCACCAATCGCCATCAAAGCCCCGCGAGGGCTGATATATATTTGCACCATGTCTCCGTGAGGTACTGTTGTAGTCAAAGCCCCGCGAGGGCCGATATATATTTGCACCATTTCTCCGTGAGGGACGGTTGTAATCAAAGCCCCGCGAGGGCTGATATATATAAAAGATGGTGCAAATGCACCATCTTTTCCGTGAAGGACGGTTGTAATCAAAGCCCCGCGAGGGCCGATATATATTTGCACCATTTCCCTGCGAGCGACAGCTGCGCGAGGGATGTTTGTAGCTAGAAATAAGTACGGCCTGCCAAAAAATGCTTAAGAGACACCCTGCGAGGGTGGATTTGACCTGGCTAACCCCTGCGAGGAGTAGTGGCCACATTTATGTATTCTGCTTCGAGCAAGAATACACCTTAGTGCTAATATAAAATTAGCAGTAAATAATCATTTAAATAATATAGCAATTAACAAGGTCCTTTAACTTATTTTCCAATGTTAGCGACAACTGTCCAGGATGAATTAATAAGAATTGATTTGACAATGGTAATTAATTATTATGTTTATATAAAAAAGAACTAACTATTTAATAAATTCATAATTCAAATCAATTCACTAAATTTTAAAATGAACTTCGATTCATATTTATTTTTGTTCATGCAATCGATGTAACATTTAGTTGCTTTATATCCGTTAACATTCCTTACGAACGCAACCATACCGTCGTAGGACGTTATATTTAATTGAACAAAATATTCTCCACTCACCCGCAATTTTTTACTTTTTGTCAAGGTGTACAAGTTTATAATATTATTCTAAAACGTTAGAAGTGAATTGTAAATCCTTTGAAATAAATGTATCTAAATCTAATTTATATTAAGGTATCTCGATAATTATTATACGATAACCCTTTCAGCACAAGTTCAGTAAACCAAAGAATTTAATTGTAAAATTTTGGTACTTACTCGTTTAAACAAAAAAGTTGCATCATTTGAAACATAGGAAACGTAATTTTCAATCAAATTAGCCGTGTGTAATATGTCTATTTTCACATAAAAACGGATCAGAATAATACTCATAAAAGGACACGTATAGACTACGGATAGTTTTGAATGTGTGGTACATTCATGGTACGTATCTACTATACATGAGCGAATCCATCATTATTCAGTTGAGCGGTAACTCCCGTACGATTTATAAAATAATATCACAACATGTTCTGACATGTCGTGACTCGTGACTTCTTGGAGCTGACTCATCTCGTTCGATAATTTTTAGTAATAAACTATTATAGGAATTCCGAACCGTTCCTAGCGATAACGACAATGTAATAAAGTCGTAGCAATGGATTGTATGCCTGTAAAGCTTTGAGTTGGCTCATATCCATACTAAGTAGGTATTAATTGTAATTTTTCCAAGAAAAATTCACTTGTAACCTTGTAATAAAAACACATTATTAAAAATGACATAAATAATTAAAAATATCTATATACAAGAGAGGGTATTTGATATATCTAGTAATATCAAATAATCACAAAAGTAATATTAACGATTCGAGTAAAGCCGAACGGTAACACCGTTAAAATAGCTTTACTCACAGTATTAAAAATTCAAATATTAATTAGTACATATTGCATAATGAAATATTTCAAAAGAAAAGTTACTATTTCAAGTAAAATGTAACGGTTGTATCGTTAATTTTAAATATCTTTATTCATGCTATTAAGTATTTAAGCATATTGAAGAATAAACTATTGCTGAAGGATTCATTAAAAACCTCAGCATTTTAAATAAAGTCCAACGATTATACCGTTGACTTTAAAGATTTTTACTCATTTTTAAGTAAAATATTATTAGAATAGATGTAAAAATAACTCACTGTACCGATCCGACGGGATACACTTTTTAACACTTTTAGCACTTGCTTTAAGCAATACTTAATAGCACCAAGGTTGTAGTCTTGTAGACAACCTTCTCGCGGCGGAAGCTAGATGCCAATGAAAAAACATCCAGCGCCCGCACATTATCGTGCGCCCCGCCACCTGGTGGAGAGGTGTGCGAGAGAGATAGCATATATACAACGGAAAGAGAGGGCAAAATAGGCGGAAAAAGCTAGGTACCTTCTCAATGAAGTAAGCTTCAAATTACGGTCAAGTGTTTAATAGATTATTTAACACATATTTACTTGTATTTTCATATAAGCCCTGTCATTTTATCTGAGAGATAACCTAAACAGAAGAATATATCCAGAAGTTTCCGAGCTACTTACTGTAACTCAATCGTGTAATTTAAATCACCACTAAGTATTAATACACAAAAAAACAACCGTAGAAATGCATGTCGGTATCACATCACGATATATGAAGGGGAACTCTCGAAAATATACACAAGAAGATAATCCACTTCGAGTCCATATTTATTAAAAATATTATAAACGTTATCGAATAAAACCAGATTTCAAGCATTCAAGTCAAATAAATCATTGAATATGCTGTAAAGTATACTACGAGTTTATCGGATTGGTGTGGAACCGAGTGGTTATTGCGAATGTTTCGCAATTAAACCGCTGAAAAGCGTTAATTTAATATAAAAGACATCAAAAGCACATCTCTTTCAATACAAATATGTTTGCGTTGAAAACAAAAGAGCATTGTGTTGCAAATAATGAACATAAAGATATTTTGAGGTTTTGCTCAATGCTGGAAATTTTGAGAACATTCTCCGCCTTTCTCTATATAATTTCATATGTTTTCGATAGATATGAAGAGTGAATATGTACGAAAGAATTATAATAAATTTGAAGTATTTTGAAATATTAAATATAATATGTGCGCTGTGTATTCGTGTGTCTGTGTGTTATGGATAGTATTGAATATTTCAGTGTTTGCAATATGTATTAAAAATATAAACTTCCTACATTTTAGCTACCTATACAGCTTCAGAGCTATTGATATAAAATTCACCATACACACGAAAATAAAGAGAGGTTTAACCGTAAGGCCAAGGTTACAGAAAACAAATATGTCCATTCCCAATTTATCACACATGAAAGCGAACAAAAATACATAACGTTCGCTGTGTTTATAGCCCATTCGATGTTGGACAAAGAAATAATTTATTTTGTGCTCCTCGTAGGGGAAAGTATAAAACAAATCACATATTACCCATGGCCATTTTGATTCGTGAATGTTGTTGACCAAACTTTGGGTTTTATTATGCAGTGTATATCTTTATTTACGGCATACGCCAAACCATACATACATAAAACTTAATTCTAAACTTATCACTATGTCCTTAACTCTAGATACCTCATATTCTTCATTTATCTTATGTTTTTCTTGTTTATCTTATCTATTTATATAATGTTACTATTTCGTTTATAAGTGAAAAGCTTTTCTGAAATTTGTATTTTCATGGTATCTGTGGGGCATTTTGAACATTTTTAATACCCGTTTAGTCGTTCGATATGGTGGACCACCAAGTGGCTGGCGGACGCCCCAGACCCCTTCTTTTATTTGGCAAGTCTTTAGATAGTTATTCTAAAAATAGACAATCAGAGAATTGTTAATAAATCTTGTACCTGGGACGTAGACTCCAATTTCTTTAACAAACATCACGTAGTGTCATCACGACATGAATAAATTATAATAAATAAAACATTTCATACAGAGAATTATTGTTCAGGTACTTTTATCTATATGGAGAAGATAATCTTAAAATAAGAAAACTTTAGAAAGACGCTAATAAGCTTTGCGTCTAAAAATAATTCAAGTTATTTAAAGTTACCTTACCTTGTTATTTAAAGTTTTAAGAAACCTTTTTATGACAAAAAAACAAATCCATTCTCTCTTTAATATGATTAATCATACATAAAATATTATATTCATTTTATAGACGCGTAAATCTTATGAGATAACATTAAAATTTGTAAATCTTAGTTGTAAAAAAATAATGTTCTGTAAAATGCTTATTGCTAGTTAGAGATGTATCATTTAATATTTACGAATGTGTCCTAAAAATGTTAATGCTTACGCACTTATAGGATAATGTGTTTATTTTGAACCGATTTGACGAGAGATGCGATCTTCGAATATGCATGTTTCTCTTTAACGCATTATTTTACAAAATCGCTGGGTATTAATTTCGATTTGTCTTTTTTCAGATTATACTTCAATAACGAATCCTGATACATTACTTATAAAGTTCTGAGGTTCTTTTTAGAAGAATGAAATTAATTATTACAATGATGCTGACCTTTGGCTTGTCTTGTAGTTCTAGTTAAAGTTTGTATTTGTAAAGGGCTGAAGTTGAGTCTTGTTTCTCTTTTCTTACAAAATAATATTGTATTCATTACATAAATAGCGAAGGTCGAGTTTATTTTCATGTATACAACACTTAGTACCTACCTTAATAATTAAATTTAATAAAATACGGATACTTAGTCTCTTTATTATTTTCGATCAGAATATTGATCAAATTTTGCTATAGATAGGTAGATCAGACGAATGAAACTTTGAAACACAAGTCATGATTTGTTGCAAAAACAAAAGTGAAAAAGTAATAAAAATATGTTTCCCCATACATATTTTTAACAAAGTGCACACGAGCAGGAAAGCTAATAAATAAATATTTTTATCTTTTCTCCAAGTAAAAATGTTCAGTGGAGTTAAAACTTTAGAAATAGTAGGATCCAATTCTTCGTGTGACATCGGCTATAACTTTTACTATTTTATTCGCATGGAAAATGTTTTGCCGCTCTTGTAACGTTGCGAAACTTTGCACTCAGATTTTATTTTTAAATGGATATTGGAAATGTGAATACATACATAGTTCCTATTGGTCACATTTGTAGTTTATACCTATAAAGGTACTAGTGGTCCGCCCCGGCTTCGCCCGTGGTACCTACCTACATGTTTAAACTATCCTTTCTCTCAAGTTGGATCGAACTGATCGATTGATGTGCGAATTTTATTATAATCGGTTAAGTGGTTTAGGAGTCCATTGAGGACAAACATTGTGACACGAGATTTAATATACCTATAAAGGTATAAACTATAAATTTAACAATTGTTGTTCAATCATTTTACAAAAATATAAAAAAGTAGGTAAATAACAGAGTTCGTAAAATAATTAAATTAATTTCACAGTCTGAATACTTACAAACATAAAATGTTATCGAGAATTGTTCAGCTATTTATGTTTTATTGAGTGGTTTAAATTTGACCTAAGTTTTATATAAATAAACGTCAAAATTAAACGATCCACAAGCCATAGATAGGATTTAACAATCACAAGACCATCTAAGTTACATTTATTCTGAGAAAAAATATTTTTATCCTTGGAATTGTGATCTAAAAATGTACGTATTTGTAACGATGTACCATTGTTCGTTTCACAAAAGGAAAGCCGCGTGATATATGTGTACTAACTATTGAAACCGTGTCATCAATCATGTTGAACTATTCGGGATAAAAATATTTATTTTTCGCTATTGTTAGAACTTTTTAATGTTATTGTTGTCGTCTCTATATTATATTTGATAAACGCAATTAAGAACTATAGTAGTATTAATGTGTTCTAAGATAAGATTAGCTAGAAGTAGCCCGTAACTTGTTAGAAATTAAGTTTTACATTGGCATTTCAAAATCGGTCATGAATTGAATTGCTACACACGAACTTTAATTTATAAAATTAAAACGAATAATTTTTCAATATAAATTACTAGCTGCGTCCCGCGGTTTCACCCGCGTGGTAAATCGGTAGCCGCGTAGCAGTTTCGTAGATGCCGCGTAGCACGTAACGGGGTCTTTAGTCAAACCTACGGACCGATTTAGTCTTATCGCTTGGCTTTTTCATTGGCGTTCTTCCAATATAATAAAATTATTTAATGTACGTGTTATGTCACAATTGATTTTGTGTTTGTTTCCACCTCAGAGGTAGGTAATTCCACACAAAATTGTTTTAACATGTAGCCCTGTAAAATTAAAGATTGTTAATAAAATAATTATATATTACTAGCTGTGCTCCGCAGTTTCACCCGCATTGCTCCACTCCTGTTGGTCTTAACGTGATGATATATAGCATATTATAGCCTTCCTCGATGAATGGGCTATTTAACACTGAAATAATATTTCAAATCGGACCAGTAGTTCCTGAGATTAACGCGTTCAAACAACCAAACTATTTTAATATTAGTATAGATTTTACGGCAAACGTGCGCAAACAACTAATTATTGCTCATTGTTATCCATTTAGGAATCATTTTTATCCGTCATTAAAATAAATGAGAAACTTTACCAAGACAAACATTCGCGAAATAAGCTAAAATACAAAATAAGAGCATACTAAGATGGCGGTCGTTAGTGCAACATGACGTCATGTATATTATTATAACGACTCTTTCTGAAACGGTACTTAGAGCGAAATTTTAAATGGTTGAAATTACAAATGATTAACATTTTTTTTCAGTGCAGTACACAAAGGAATTATTTCGCTAGTAACTCATTTTAATGAGTATGTGTATAGTTATGAGTTATGAGTATGTATACCTATAGTTAATTAATTTATTTTTATTAATATAATATTATGCCGTCGTCAAATCGAAATCCTTAGCAAATAGGGAGACGCTTCAAAAACGCTTAATATTATTTCGTATTTGTTTTATTCATTCCTAAGAATATAAAAAATATCTATAGAAGATTAACTAACACAGTAGATAGGTTAAATTTAAGAAATATATACTTGCCTATACAGACTATACAGATATAATTTCACAGGTGAATACGTTTTTCCTCAAAGTTCCATTGTGCTGAAAATAAACAGATGTCCCGATTCGTGAAAATTATTTTATGTCATTCGCAATTTGACGTCCCCTCGCTATGACATTAAAAATGAAGTTTCTCTTCTTTAGATACATTCTTTTTTGGTATTTTTGGTGTAACAAAGATTAATCTTTCTATGAGAATTCATTCAATTTGATTATTTTTAGTAATTTGAGCGTTGTCATTTATCATTGCAACAGACAAATGAATTTTATTATTATCGTTGTTAAAAATTACTTAAGACAATAATATTGTTAACAATTTACATGTCGTTAGAAGTAATTAAAACGAATATTTATTAATTCTATGTTACTTACTTAATTGTTAACTTAAAACAAGATATTTCTCATATACATTTTTCGATTAATTTCCTTCAAAAGAACTTATTACTTGATATCTGAAGTTCAAAGTTCACAGGTTAACCAGTCAATTAATAAAAAGAACAAACAATTCAATTAATCCCATGGAAATGGCACAAAAGAGTAAATTCTCATTGTTCTGTTTTCATATTCAATAACTTATTCAGTGACCGTTTTCATACGAAATTAGACCTTATTACTTGTACTCGAAGTTATAAAATACTTTTGACCTTTAATACTGAAGTAGTTGAATTTGCAGACAAATTGTTTTGTTACCGTTTCTGTCTATGTTTGAGGAATTATAGGCTTTTTGGGGGTAATAAATTTTGTTTTGCTTGGCCTAATTTAGTTTTTTTTGAAGAAATCTAATCATTTCGTATATTAACTATAGGTTACAACATTAATTTTCTCTATCGTATAGCTTACTAGCTAACCGGCCGCGTCTTCGCCCGCTTTGTCTAATACCTAATAAATTATATACTAATACCTTCCTCTTGAATCACTCTATCTATTAAAAAAACCGCATCAAAATCCGTTGCGTACTTTCAAAGATTTAAGCATACAAAGGGACAGAGAAAGCGACTTTGTTTTATACTATGTAGTGATTGGAATATAAAAACTTAGATACAACAATCATATTATGTAGAGAACGTTATATTTTTATAAATAATAATTAAAAATTTATTTTAATTTAGTTAACGAGCAATTGAGGAATCTAAAAACTCAAAAACGCTTCTTGCATCATCTTATATACAAAAATATACTTTTATACGCTGCAATATTTAGAATCAATGACCATATGCTAATTTTTGCATATAGTTAAATACAAAGTTACATCTTTCAACATATATACAATTTTGAATAGAACTATATTAGAACATTTCATTAACAAGGTTACATATATTAATATAGTTGAAAATGATTTTATCAAACCGCATCAAAGTAACCGATATCATGAATTCAGTCCATTAACTCTAAAACTTTCATATTAAATTAATATTGAAGGCGTTAACATCAAATTTAGAATAATTTAAAGGAAAATCACACATTTTATAATCTTTATATATAAAAATGAATCGCAAAATGTGTTGGTAAGCGCATAACTCGAGAACGGCTGAACCGATTTCGATAATTCTTTTTTTATTATATTCCTTGAAGTACGAGGATGGTTCTTATGGAGAGAAAACTTAAATATGTACCAGGGGGAAACCGGGGCGAACTGTTGGTAAAATAAACATTGCTAATAAGAATAATTTAATTACTAAACGAAAACAATCAAAATGTATGTGAAAAAAAAACATTTAACGTCTAAACCAAACCAATCAAAACCTAATTGAAAATAACCTCAAAATTAATCATGTTATAGAGAAAGCTTTTCCTCCATCACGCCAGGAAGGTTAATTGTTAATTTATAATTATAGATTATGGGTGAAAATTTCAATTTCAAAACCCGCATTTCTGAAAATGATTAGAAAAATATTTTATACAGAAATACTATCAAGAATACGATCATTTATTTTATTATTAGAAACTTGATTGCTCAAATCACTTACGAATAATTTTAGTAATATACTACAATACTACATACAATAATTTAAGTAATATAATACTAATGGTTACGGTATGATTAATTACAACACAACGACGTAGCACAATCGTAGCGCGTAGCAATTCGTAGCGAGCTACTACGCACATGTGCTATGTTCATAACGCTACGTTGCCAACAGTCATTACTACGTAGCATGTGTAGAACCCTTTACGAAGCAAAATATTTGGCACAATTCCTCAAAAGCCTTTAAAGGGCCATTGTTTGAAAATTCAACCTCTCAGATATTCCACTTAAGTTCAAGTCAAGAACTGTATCTCCTCGAGTTCGGGATTTTAGGGAAATGTTTGCAAATAAATTTCGTGAGTACTTCAAGAGTCTGATATAGATCTTTTACGTTCAAGTGCCTTGACTCAGCATAAAAGTTAAGGTTAAAATAATGATTTGGGTATTTAATGGTACAAGAATTTTTAAAATATTTTGACTATTTATTGAGTCATATCGTTAGAAACAAACAATTTTTTTTTCCTTGTACTAATATTAATTATTAACTGATCAATATTATAATCAAACACATAACACATTAAAAACAATTTATATTATTTAGTAACAATTAATTATTCTAGGTTCAATATCGTTACAAATAAATAGAACTTAAACAAACCAATTCTTCTACATTTCTTAACTAAAATCAAGAACAGAGAATAAATTGAATAACGAGAATAAATTGTAACATTATACAAAGTCGCTCTCAAATAAAACAAGTGTACTAAAAATAGTACATTATTATTTGTGAAAGGTCTAAGTCTCAACAAATTGGGTCAATCTCATAGTTACAGAGCTTTACAGAATATAAATGTTATATAATAGTAGTGTTTTATATGAGAAAGTTTAGAATTTTTATGTCTGTATTTAAATTAGTCATTGACGTCTAAATTGCTAGAAGGATCTGGGTAAAATTTTCAGGTAGAGATAGATTATGGTTAGACTGGTTAGTATTTATCAAAGTAGCCCACGAGAAAACTAATTATACTAGTAAACTATTGATAAGTAAACTTATACTAAGAAATTAGAAAGAGAGAAAAGTCGTATTTCTACAAATTACTTACTGAGGCGTAAGACCTCCTCGTATAGCCCGAAGTACAAACAACGTTATTTAGTTTTTTAAACTATAATTGTATAGGCGCCTTATTGGCGCTATTTAGATGAAATATTGTCTTAAAAGTTAAGATTTATATACTAACAGACGATTGCTAAAACGTTTCTGCCCTATTTTACGTTCAATTAGCTTTCCCGAAGTCAAAAATAGCTCTCCCTATAAAATATTTTCTACCCTGTCACTCATTCTCGTAAAACAAATTAAGAACCTATACAACTTTTTGGTTGACAACTGAGTATCGGCGCAAATACTTCACGATTTTCCGACTCATAAAGCTATGTTCACATCACACTTAGAGAAATTCAAATGAAAATCGTTAACGATAACGCATTTGATACTACAGCCAGCCGTTGCGTAAATTTCATTTTTATAGTGTCGAATGCGCGAAGCTACCTTTGAATATATTTCGTTAATTTTCATTGGCTAGTGTGTTCGCGGTTTTATTGAAACATCTACATTCTTAAAAACCAATTTCATTTTATAAGAAGGAATTTCGAAATTGTTACAATTGCGATGGAGTGAATGTATTAAGACAATTTAGAACGAAAAGTCATTTAGTAGTATTTGATATGAATTGTAATTGTGGTTGAAATTTATTTTTCGATGAAAAGTATGATTTTATTTTTGAACGATTCATACTTGAATCCTATAACTTACTTCTCTAATACTTAAAGGTATTTATGTATAACAATATCGCTCTATATAGCAAATTTTATCTTGTTTATTTTTTTTTAACGTGAAAGAGATCAATAAACAATAACCTCTCTATGTTTACCAACACACGCTCTTATAATCGCATATATTATCTTTAAATTATAATATAAAAATTAGTTTTCTACCCACGATTTTAAAGATCTAAACAATTAAGTCAACTGTCGAGTAGTGCTTATCTCGTTCAAGGGTAATCCCTACTAAATTATAAATGCAAAAGTAACTTTGTCTGTCTGTCTGTTACGCTTTCCCGCTTAAACCTCTCAACCGAGTTTGATGAAATTTGGCACAGACAATCTTTAGACCCGGAGAAAGAACATAGGCTACCTTTTATCAAAACACCACGCGAGCGAAGCCGCGGGTGGAAGCTAGTAAGAATATATTAGAATATATCAGATAGAACGTCACAAAATGTTCATATAATTATCTATCATATACCTAAATGATAAAAGCTCTGCTCATTTGCTTATTCAGGTGTAAATAAATAACAAGGCTCAGTTCCGCTTTAATATTATATTATGAAAAGCGATGAATGGCTGCGGTTCCGAGAGCATTGTTTATTAATTAAATAGCGTTTAAATTGTATTTAAAGTTTAATTTTTAAAACCCGGTAGTAAATACTTAATGTCTTTTGAATATTCGTGATTATTAATTTATTTATAGATTTTACTGCTCATGGAAATAAAATACGTAAAAAAATATGATACCAATGGGCGGCCTTATATCTGTGTAGTAATCTCTACCAGGCAACTATCAGTAAAAAAGTAATAAAATTCGTTATTTTTACTTTTAAGCTATTCGGAGTTAGAAATTAAGATTTGTTTCTTACTATGATTTCCAATTACGGAATCTGTCTTATATTATGTATATCAAGAGTTATGCGGGCTACTCACATGCCTGCAGCAGGGGCAATATTGGAATTGCACCCTTAATTGTGATGTGTTTAGGCAAGCGCGGGCAATTTAGAGAACCGCTGAAATTGCTCCGACAACCGATATTGTCCCTGCGGCAGGTTTGTGAGTAGCCCGCCTTACACAATGCCTCAATACATGTTCTTATATGTTAACCAAGTTTTTTGTTTTGTAACTTATCAGTCTAAAATGTCACATCACTTGATAAGTAGGCTTTCTCACATAAGTATCAAATGTGAAATAACATTTACATAATATCGTATGAAGTTTGCAATAACAATTGAGCAAGTAACAAATGAGAACATGGTTGTGTCAAAAATTGCATAGCATGCCTTCAAACCACCCCTCCGAGCCCGTCGGAGTGGGGAGCGTGAGGTTTTTTCGTTACGGAATTTCTCGATTCGGTCCCCGCGCTCAAGGCCCGCGATAGAAGGTTTGCAATAGCTTAACAAGAAACTTTTAATAGAATTTTCGTGCATTATTTCATAATTTATGTATTACAGCTTACCGCGGCTTTGCCTGTGTACTGCCTTTTCCGGAACGTTTTGTATTGTGCCTTAATAAAAACGTTAAAAAATAGCTGTACTGGTTAAGCCGCTCTCGAGTTTAATGCTTAACGATTTTACGATTCATTTTTATTTATAGAGATATATTGCTATAAGTGTAAAAAAAAACTCGTTTTAGCAAAGTTGTTTTTTTAATTTTATTTATCAGAAAAATAAAGGCAAGTTCGGGCTTATACTAATATATAACAGAGATGAAAAGCTAGACGAAAATAAATTATTATACTTGTACCCATATTATGATTAATTTCGAAAACATTAATTAGAACCTTGATATAAGCCCGAGTAATTAAACATATCATGTTATAACATTCTGAATAATTTAAATTTTATCTTATTTTATTTTTTTTTCTTTCTACATTACTTTTTTCTGCTAAATTTAGTCTGGTGTATGTCATGTGTTTATGTAATGTTATCTTTTAAATTAAATAAAATATGTAATTTTCTTGAATATTTACTTTATAAGTCTTCATATAATAAGATTTTTATTAAATTTAATTTCTAGAAGAATGCTCTCTTAAGCTTTAAAGGAAATTAAAACAAGCTTACATAGCAGAAAGAATTCGTAGAAAAAGAAAATTCTTTACAATATTGCTTTGAGTAGAAAATCATCAAGGCTTGGTTTTAACTCTGGTTTAACAAAGCAACGTATATTTTCTATGTTGTTATAATAATGTAAAATAATTAAATATCTACCAATCCATACTAATATTATAAATGCGAAAGTAACTCTGTCTGTCTATCACGCCTAAACTACTGAACCAATATTCATGAAATTTGGTATAGAGATATTTTGATACCCGAGAAAGGACATAGGCAACTTTTTATCCCGGAAAAATGACGCAATCCCGCAAATCCCACGGGAATGGGAACTATGCGGGTTTTTCTTAACTGCGCGGGCGAAGCCGCGGGCGGAAACCTAGTATTTTATATTTTTAAGAAAAGAGTAACACGTTTTCTCCCTCAAAGGGTCCATCTTTCCTATTCCTATTATACTAGCTGCGCCCCGCGGTTTTACCCATATTGCTCCGCTCTTGACTATATATTTTTTGACTTAGATATCGATTGTAGATCACAAACCAAGTGCTCTTTAAAAAAAATATTAAATTTTCAGTTTTGACTTTCCTACGATTTTATGATACTTAAGATTGTAGTCTTTATATTCAACCAAATCAAGTGTTTCAAATAAAACAATAAAATCTTTAATTTCAAAACATAAAAGTAATACTACTTTTGACTAAATAGTTCTACATAACAGCAACAGTCAAACGAAGTTATTAATACCTGTACATGAAATAGGTATATTGCAATACATTCGTGTAACATTTCACCGAGCGAGGTTTTATCGATATGTCTGTTTTATTTGTTGAAATATTTCAAAATATTGCTGCAATTTTTCCGACTTTGACTTTGCAAGTTACGTTTATTGGAGTCGTGTGAATCTATACTTAATATTATAAAGCTGAAGAGTTTGTTTGTTTGTTTGAACGCACTAATCTCGGGAACTACTGGTCCGATTTGAAAAATTCTTTTGGTGTTAGGTATCTAACCTATTTATCGAGGAAGGCTAATCATCACGCTAAGACCAACAGGAGCGGAGGATATAATTGTTGCAATTACTCATTCTTTATAATATTAACAGAGAAATAGATGAGATATTGTTATGAATTGGTTATAAGAGCATCGTCTGTATAACTTATTTATTAACAGCTTTTTACCCGCGACTTCACTCGAAGAAAAATTATTCTTTTATCAGACAGTTTGATAAAATGGTTAGCACGCTCGCTGAATAGTAGAAAAAAAATCATATACTTAGCATATAATATGCAATTAATATCTCAAAGTTTATGAAACAATAATAATGTACATTAAAAGTTGTCAAAATAGTCAGTACCCAACCAGGGATCCTCACAGATTGCAACTTCCAATTTGTCGCACTGCTTTATGTAGCAAAAACAGCCATGTTATGAGTGCGAAGATATATAACGGAATCCCAATGGCATTTAAGGAATTGCCCATGCAATTGTTTAAACTTAAATTAAAAAAGTGGCTGCAATCTCATTGCTTTTATAATATAAATGAGTTCTTTGCTTGTAAACACTAAAGATAGATAATAATAATAACTGTAATCTAAAATGTTAAAATGTTAAAATTAATCTAAAAATATATTGTATTTTAGTGAGTTAAATACACATAAATATTTGTATGCCAGGTTGCTGGCGAGTTGTGCGGACTTTATTGTAATATATTATTGTAAAACCTTGTATTAACCACAATTCCTGCAAATAAATTATTTCATTTCATTTCATTTCATTTCATTTCATTTCATATGTATTCATTTAAATTATTTTGTATCAATTTAAGAAAAAAGCTGGCAGTAAACAACATTATATCATGAATGGAACGTAACGTCAGCTGTACTTTGAATGGCTGAATATATTTTCGTAACATAACTTCAGGTTTTGGCTCGCCATTGAATATGATAATAGCTTCGAAGTTACGTAATATATGAGAATCTGTGTCTGTATAGACAAATAGTTTCACAATTTTTGATTTCAATTTATGGTATAACAGAAAATAAAGTCTTCAGAATGTTATTGTTTTGTTGAGTTTCATTTTTGTTATATCGAGAGGCAATTGTTAATAGACATTGTATGTAATTGTTCGTAGTCACTACATAGTATAAAACAAAGTCGCTTTCTCTGTCCCTATATCCCTATCTATGTATGCTAAAATCTTTAAAACTACGCAAAATTAAATTAAATTCTTCAAAATTAATTTTAATTCTTTAAAACTGCGCTTTGTCTAAAACCTAATAAATTATATACTAAAACCTTCCTCGAGAACCACTCTATCTATTAAAAAAAACCGCATCAAAATCCGTTGCGTAGTTTTAAAGATTTAAGCATATATGGGGACATATTGTCGAGCCAATTTAATAGGCAACATTTGACGTCTATCAATGTTATCTTCATAGGGTGGTAACCTGCTTAAAAACATCGATTAAAGTGAATCAATCGATACGGACTTGAAACATTTGTCAATCGAACTTGAAACACATGTCAATAATTTATTATGATTTTTATTCCCAAGTAATCTATGCATTCGATTCTAGATGTCAGATTTCGATTTTTAGAGTAACGTCTCTGGTATTTAAAAAGAAAAAAGGTTTATTGACACAAAATTGTAGCAACGTCAGTTCTTTTAAATCAGAAATTGTTTATTATGTTTAGAATGGTTTATCAGTAAAATCAAATCCTAAAATTACTTGTATCGGTCATTATTATTATAAATATGTAATCGTAATTGAAAAAAGTTAAGCAAATGTGCAGTTCTAACAAAACGAAATATCATTTTATTCTATGTCGTCGTTACTAGGTTACGTTGTTGAATTTTGTTGAACTGTCAAATGTTGCCTATTAAGACGATACACAAAAAAAAATCCACTGCTTGGCGGGCGGAGTCTAATAGCTCGCTATCGCGAACGCGGGTGTGCGCGAAGTCATTCTTGCTAACTCGCCGCGCTGCCGCTGGCCGACTCGGGACAAACATGTATGGAGTCGTCATACAGTTATAATATTGTTATACATTTATTTAATTGTTGATTTATTGGTTTTATTTTCTTGCTTATAAACAAATAATCTTCTTTTTAACAACTACTTAGACATTATTAATAATTATTATTATTTCGTAATGTTTACTTTTTTACAAAATAATACAGGTTATAAATAATCTTTAAAATAACAAAAAATATTTTTACTCTGAAAAAATGAAATGGTACTCAATAACGCGGACTACTGAATTGATTTAGATAGAATTTGATGCTGACGTAGATATTACATCATGCCCAGAAATGAAAGGTACTATTTCTGAAAGAAGTTATAAACCCTAATTCTTCTCAGTCAAAGTCAAGAGTGGAAGATATTATCACTAATACAGTAAAACTGATGCGAAACTTTGGATGTTAATTTGTATATTTTTTTGTTAGTTGTTACTTAATCACGTCAAGACTACATTACCAATTTTGATAAAATATAGCTAATTGCCTGGATTTACACATAGGATACTTTTTATCCGAACTGAACACTTCTGTGGGATAAAACAGGATTCACGATATAACCTAATTCCACGCGGGCAAAGCCGCAGTCGGAATGATATTTTTTTAAATAAAAAAATTGTTTTAAAAAAAACACACAATATATTGACGCATGTATTTATTTTTTGCACTCTATTATAATTGTAATTATTCATTACAAATAATCAAAATAAAATAGCCAGAACAAAGTTAGGCCCTCGTAGGGTAGGTAGGCAGGTACAGCAATGTGAGACGAACACTGGCTTATTTATACCAATAATAAACATTAAATTAAGTTTACTTTCTAACAACAAAAATACATAATATTAGCTAATGTGAAAGCGAATCAACCAATCATCCCACAAAAATGAAATGTGCACACAAATATTCATCCAAATCGGTTCATGTCATTAGGAGGAGTGACTGCAGCGCTATCTTCCGGGCCCAATTGTGTTTCCAGATCACCCAGGAACTCAATTTAATATACTTACACAAAATTTTTCGAAATGAAAACTCACATTACTATGTAAATATGAATATAAACCTGTTTTATTACTAAGCAATTTCCCGCACAGGTGTAGTAAGTATAAATGAAATAAATATCAACATCACATTCTTTATACAACATACTTATCTACCACCTTCTAAGAAATGTAATTCTTGAAATTATTTCGTATTTTTTTTTAAATATAATACTACTCCAATGAGCTCCTGTTCCATATTATGTCCGCCATACCTCCACTAAGTTCACCATGATTTTTTATTTCTTTGCACTTTGTTGCTTTTTGCTAAAAATGGAATCATGCGATAAAACCAGTAGAGCTTTGATAACATACATTTTTGACTGAATAAAGGTACTTACGAAGGAGTGGATTCACATTGTGAACAATCAGTGGGTTTATTTTCCTTCTGGATTCCGGATTTCTGAACAGATTATTTATGCTATAAATGAAAAAATCTTACACATTCGTTATGTACCTAAAACAGGGGTACATATCAAACATCGTCTATAATACAATTATCATCAAATTTAAAATAAAACCAACTTACTTCATTAATTTGTTCCAATTGTAAGCATTCTTTTTCCTTCAACCTTTATGTTTCTTCTTCTTATTTTCTTTATTGTCCCCATTTGTCTCATTTTGTCTTATCGTGTTGTCACCCTTTTTTACGATTGCGCGAGCGACACAAGTTCCCCGTGTGACGGCCGTAGCGGGAATGACTCGTGCAGCGATCGGGGTAGGAAGGTACAGGGCGGCTCTCGCTATATTGGCTGGTCGCGCGCTAATTTCAAGTATTTCTTGTTTATTTCAAAACCATCGCATATTTCAAAATTCTAATACGGTAGACGTATAGGTTGTATATTTTATAGTTAATATCCAAAAAGTCGTAACTTTACGTTTGTTATTTTGAAGATGCCAGAGATTAAAAAAAAATAACAATGATAACTTTGTATTTTTTTTCTATCGAGAAAATATCATGGAATCATGTTTCTAAAACGGTAGACGTATTGTGTTACTATTGAACTTTCTTGTCAAGAATTTTCATCACGACAACTTTAATAATATAAAAATTACGAAGGTTTGAAAAGGGCCGTAAATGTTAGAAAAATTAATTCATCACCTTAAAATGGCTCTACTATAGAAAGCGTCATTCATTCATTTACTCAGGGTTTGATTTTTCTAGTAATAATAATCTTATTTGTGAAATTCGGACAAAAATATTTCGTTTTCAATTACTTAAACGTATTGTTATTTGGCCTGAATGAACTTAACTTAATACAATTATTAAGACAAGGCGCTTTAAACGTCAGAATAAATTTTAAATTGTTTCTCAAGTTCTTAAGTAATTGCGGAATAAATTAAAATAACAATACTCTATTTAACATTCTAGAACTGTATTATGTTACTTGTAGTCTAAGCTTGTAGTATAACAAAGTTGTATTAGTTATTTTAAGTAAATATAATTAGTGTAACTACATAACACTTTCTTTTATAATGTATACTTATTTTATTTTTATTAGTTACTAACGTTTCGCCCCGGCTTCGCCCGTTGTACGTATTTATGTTTTCTCTACATAAGAACCATCCTCGTACTTCAAGGAATATAATAAAAAAAGAATTATCGAAATCGGCCCACCCGCGTGATGCCGTAACCAAGGAAAACGGGTTTCAGTTTTTTATATATTATATAGATATATGTTTTTAGAGATCACTGTAAAGCCGATCTCTGTTAATATATTGTGAAGTTTCTAAGTAATATATGATCTTCAATAAAGAATTTTGATTGCTTTCATTATTGTCTTTTATTCTATCATGTGTGAAACCAATTCATGTCACTGCAACTTCCAAAGTATCACAATATAATCCAGCGCTGACCTTCCAAGATTTATTGCACGTCGATTTATTTATTATCTTTTCGACCCCAACGCGTAATAGGATTCGATAAAATAAAACATCTTTATCGAAAGTTACCGTATCGGAACATTAAGATGAAATACGGCTCTATTTAATCGTCTTTTGATTTTTCGATAAACAACACTGTGTAGCTATGTAGTCTGTAAACAATTTAGATTTTAGAAGGTTCAGTATATTAATTTAAGAGATATTTTTGTACATAATGGTCTTTGTAAAAGCAAGAGGTGTTTGTTGAAATATTACACTTATAACTTTCACAGAAGAATTATCTCAGATTCAGGACGTGATGATACATACATAGTTGTAATCTAACAGTCCATAGTTTTCGTAATTTTCTACATTATATTTTGTAGATAGATAAAATACAGTTACGTTAAACCTTATTTTAATTATAGTTTAACAAAATACGAGTATTTTTATAGCGGTACTTCGCCGTGGTACCTACATGTTTAAACTATCCTATCTCTCAAGTTGGATTGAACTGCACATGGTGTGCGAATTTTATTATAATCAGTTAAGTGGTTTAGGAGTCCATTGAGGACAAACATTGTGACACGAGATTTATATAGGTATATTAAGAAGATAAATCGTAAAAATATGTTATTCTATGTATATAATAATTTAGCATTAATTTCCTTAAGATGGAAGATAGATTAATCATCTCCCAACCCGTATCTCCACCAAAATTATCTTGAGAGGTATTCCGATGAAAAAATCCTCGCAAGCTTTTCCTATCAGGAATAATCAATCACTTAATATTAATTTTTCTTGTTTACTAATATTTATAAGTGTATTTTTATTCTTTGTACTCTATACTTTATTTAATATTTGTTTATCGTAACGTTCTTGTGATATTTATACCGTTTTCTTGATTAGACACAGACATAAAACAGAAAATGTCTTTATTCGTATCTGAAAAAATGCAGTTTACGTATCCGAAAAACATGAGAAATGTACAATAGGCATATCTAGTCTTCATAGAGTATGGTATTTCAATCCTCTTTAATCTAGTGATTATTTATTATTAAATAAACCTCTCCAGAATAAGTCTACTTCAGGTTTTGTTAAACTGCCCTAGAACTCCTCATCTTCAAATTTAAAGATTTATCACAAACTTTAGTCTATATCCATTAAAAATATAAAAGTTCACTTCAATTATTTTCTAAACGGACGCAAATATTAACGAAAGTGGCTTTAAGTAAAACCAGTAAATTACACTTCACGTTTGAACTAATTGCTCGAAAAAGTTCCCGCTCAAAATTATAACCTCTAAACATGATTCCATTAACCGTTTAAACCAGATAAGGAAAATACTTTTTTTGTGAAATTTAGTAAGAAGATAAGGAGAATTCACTTTTTTCCCTTAAGTATGATATTAAGTAAGAAAAAGAGGAAAGGGCTACACTTGTCAGGGTAGTGAGTGTTAATGTTATAACGAGAGATTCCGTTTCAATGTGAAAAGAATGAACTTATTCAAGAGGTGAGGCAAATTAAATTAAATTACATGAATGTAGGCGGGAGCGACAGAGTTGTCAAAACAATGAGTGAAATCACGTTTTCTGTTTCATAATTTTATTGAATTTAAACCTTGTTTCTGTATTTCAGGATTTGATTATGCCAGTATCTTAATTGAATTGTTTTTATTGTGTATTTGAGTATAGTTATGAGGTTATTTTTATCCGATTAAATAAGATACTTATATTATTTTAGAACTATTTATCGAAAACATTCCAGGGAGAGAACTAAGACAAATGGAGGCAAGAGATAAATAACAGTTCTTTCAAGTAGAGATAAAAACACGGATAATTCAATTCCAACAATTTTAGTTAACGAAAGATTTTTTCGAAGCGAATCTAAATCGAAAATAATTTGGAAAATCCAAAAGTGCACGCCTCATAATTTTTTTTTAATAAATATTTATTAATTATTATTTTTGTTTATTTAATAACAATTAAACCACATCGAATCAGACCCTGAAAAATGAAAGGGTTCTATTCCTGAGCATACTCAAGCGTAAGGGAAAAAAAAAGACTCGATTAGTAAAGTATTTCGGTCGCTATCGTGTTAACAAGAAAAGGGATCCGCACATACAGACACACGGACGTCCAAGACAGAACTTTTTTAAACTGTTTTTTAACTAGTTTAAATAACAAAAATGACATCAAAAATATCATGAACGTTAAAAATAGTGTTTTTTCTTAATATGTGTGTGTATGTATTATCTTACAAGTGCAATGTATGATACATAAAGACATTTTAAGTTTGAAAAATCAGATGTTTTGCGCGAAGTGACAGTAGTACCCACCTCAACGCTTCGCTTATGAGGCGTGCAATAGTAATAAAAAGTAGTATTTCTTTTAATATTCAAAGTTTACGCGAATTAAAATGTTTTGAGTTGCAATTTCTTAGATAAAAAACTTGCATTTATATAAAGTAGGTGAGTATCGTTAAGACAGTCAAATTGGGATTACAAAAATACTTTTAAATCAAAGAATAAAACAGTGAAAATGTATGTGTATGTAATGTATTGCTTCCCTTTCGCATAGCGCCACAGCAATCTGCCGGAGCACGTCAAGTTCCCGCCGTGGCACGGCAGTTGGCTCCGTCGAAGCGCCGTGACGTGTGACGTCACGTCGGCCATTTTGTAAAGACATCGCGGGAAAAAGTTGCGTGAAAATTGTGTTCGAAAATTTTTATGGAAAACGATAAAAAATCATGAAATAGTGTTGGTTGTGTGTTAGTTTATTTTAAATGTGATTAGTTGAATTCTGAACTGATTAAATTTTTAATAGATGTGTTTGAAATTTTTTGAAAAATGCTACTAAAACATAAGGCTAATAAAATAATTAAATTCTGAAAATAATATATTAAAATGAATAGGATAAAACAAATTCTCGAAATAAAAAGAAAATTATTAGTGAAACAGTATGATGATCTACGCTTAAAATAAAGAAAATGTAATTAATTAAAAATGCGAATTGTCACGTTAGTGGTAGTCTACCAATTGGTAGCTGCAATCGTGGACCAAACTCAAATTGTTTTACTCGGACCCTACTACAATCTTTCTAACATGATTACATCAAAAACAGATATGAAATATGGGGATTTAGACATAACAGATACCTTCGAATATTACGCAGTATCAAACGAATACTATAGAATAAAAAGAGAAGCACATTCTCTGATCGGACCATTTGATTTAAGCAAGCTATTTAAGAAGAAGCAACCTGCAAAATTAGAGGCTCCTAACGCTAGGCCGCTAGAACTATCTAAAGTTCAATCAGAGAGACACATAGCTGTAGCTGCTTTCATATCTGATAAAGATGCAATAAAAACGCCTACAACTACCAATGAATTAAAAGAAACTACAAGTGTTAAAGAAACTACAAGTGTTAAAACAACAGAACCAACAACAGAATTGCCTGATACAAAACCCATGAAAGTTAAACCAAAGAACAAAATTTCGAGGAAGTCTAAAAGTGTGACGAGTAAGAAAAGTGTTGATTTAGCTCGTCGAGAACGCATGATGGTGAAGAAAAAACCGGAGAATGAAACTGTCTGGCCGATAAAGCATGCGGCAGTTGTAGAAGGTGATATTATACTTGGAGGGCTTATGATGGTATGTCCATTAATTAATTGTGTAATTATGATAACGCTAAAATAAACTATGCACTGTAATATTATTAATTTATTTGTTGATTGTGTTGCAGTTGCAATAGTTTCAAACGAATATATAGCTTGTAATTGGTACTTTTTAAAATATACTCGTACACGACATTTATTTGTATTTCTGGTAATTTACAAAAAAATACTTATACAAAATGGACACCTGCTATCTTATCCTAAATAAAACTAAATAACAGTCAAATGTCTAAAACTTACAAATAAAAACTCAGTGTAGCATAGGTACTTACACTCGAAATCATAAATTATGTCCGTAGAATTAATTATAATACTTTTCGTTTATTAAATAACTTGATGATAAATGGTTCTCTCGTCAACTCATTAAGGAATTTTAGGTATACGTTTTATCATCGTGAAATTACTTTTTAAACTGCGCTTAATCAATTCGTTAATTCTTAATTTATACAAAACTAGCAAACCGGGCGAACTCCGTTTCGCCACCAGAGACACCTTTTCTTTGCTATAAACCTCACGGAGCCCGAGACCTTTCCAACGAATGCAAAACCATGGAAATAGGTTCGTGCATTCTGGAGTTATAGCGTCAGGAAGGAAATCCCGACTTATTTTTATAAAGTAGAAAAGTAATAAAGAATTAACGTTTGACGTATGAGCATTTCATGTAACATTTTTGGATATTTCTCGTTTTATTTTTAAAAAGTTATTATTGCCATTTTACTCATTAGGTATACTACTTTCAATATCAGTTTAAAGTTTTTTGATCTGTAATAGTTACGGAATAATCGCCTGTGCACACTTGACGATTACACCCGGTATAGAGTCATGACATTTCATAGATCCTTTTTTTTATTATGTACCTCTATATATAGCTATAATAGTAATAATAATTAATAACTAAAACGTCAAAGCTTTCTTTGATCCCTTTTCATAATTTGTTTTTGAACTTCAAACATTTTTTCCCTATTTAACTTTGACAGGAGTTTTACAGACAATAATTGTTATTTCAATTGTGGATTTTTATTGTGTCTCATTACTAATAATATCATGAACTGGCCAACGCCCGTGACTTCGTTCACGAGAACCTCGAAAAAATGCCTTATGAAGATCTCTATAATATGTGAAAATTATTTAAAATCAGTGCAGCGTTCTCAAATATTACTTGAGATAGAGTTTTTATGAAATACATAATTATTTGTATAGAGAAGAAGAGAAGACTAGTTTTATAAGGATAGTGTAGGCGTTAATCTTATATACAGCGTTAAATATATGAGCGTGGATCTTTTAATCAAAATTCCTAAGAACTTCGCAAACAAGTTGTACACTCCATACATATTTAATACAGCGTAAGGAAAAATCTTCATAACATAATTACAACGGGAGTCCTTTTAATTTTCCTATACGTAGAATATATTCTGTAGTATCGGCAAAGCTTATTCATTAACTGTAAATTAGTGATAATAATACCACGAAAAAATATATTATCGCAAAAATCAAAGTCATTCTTAGAATTATTTATGCTTCCATGAGTATTCAATCATTCATTATTCTTGTTGTGTCCCAATGCTGGGCAAGGCTCTTCCATGAATCGTGATCATGTGCTATTGAAGACCAGTCTCTAGTATATTGGTTCTAGCTGGGCTTTTTTGTAGAGAGAGAAAAACCTTAGTAGCTCCAGTTTACTACTCAAAGACAATTAGTTCTATGGAGTGTTTTTCTAGAAGATTCAATTAACAAATAAGCGAAAAATTGTTGCCTAATTTATTTGTTTATCGGATTATCTATTCTCCCTGACATCCTTTATTTGTACATATTATCATGTTACATACACGTTACTAATATATAATTTATTTATTTTTCTGGTAAAATTTAAATTTTATAATTTTTTAATGGTTCTGCAATTTTCAATATAGGTACTTATTTAAAAAATGTATGTTGTATTGTAAAGTAGTTCTATAAATTATCCTTAAAACGAAACAGACACTGAAAAATTATTCGATAAAATAAAGTAGCAAAATACATTTAATTTGTATTTTGTATGTTGTTGTCCTTTTAGGTTTTTAGTGGATTAGAATGAATGCTAGATCAAATACAACATCGCAAACGAATCCAGATAAAATGAAATACACAAAGCGAATAAATAACTCCAGAAATACCAATCTACACAAAATATCCAAATGGTATTTTGGTTGAAAAAATAACGAATGTTTTTCAAAGTCTATTTGAATCTAAAATTGTAAAATTCTACTCTACGAATTAAGGTTCTCTTTCAACACTTATTTTAATAAAAAATTGGTTGTCTGTAAAATCGGTTTACTGACGATAGTTGAACGTGACAACGTCCGATTGTGCTTCTTTGTCGCTCGTTCCGCGCTCTCGCTTGCACTTCAAGCCTTACATGGAACGCCTCAGAGCGAGGTAACGCCGCATGAGTCATGTTTTTCGTGCGTGCAGCCGGCTCTATCGTATTATAAGACGTTGTCACGTCAAAAAATTGGCACGTTCGGAAACTTGGAATCCTACTTATACCTTCACATATCATGATTTATGAATATAGTTATAATTATTCTAATTTAGTTTAATATTATTGAATAAAATTTGTTCTAACTATAGATGATGAAAAGTGAAATCTTTGTTTCCTCAAAAACCTGGGTAAAACAACAGTGACTTTAATAATTTTAAAGTTTTCTCTCTGTCAACACTCTATTTCTCAGGAAAGCGAGGAGGTATCAAGCTGAAATTTATATCAAATACTCAAGTCTACGGTCCCTTGAAGCTGTGAAAAAATCAAACTTTTAAACCACCGCAATCAAAAGATACAGTCGTTTATGCTAAAAATTACCGCAAACTTTGACATTCGCAAGGGAATCAAAACCTACATCGTACTTCCCGTAAACCCAGAGTCTTAAAATTTGGCTAAAAGCAAACTCAAAACTCAAACTCAAGCATTTATTTATTCAATTAGACTTCTTCTAGAAGCACTTTTGAAACGTCATTAAGTACATGTTTTATGTTGTTTTGTACCGATTCGGAAAGCAGTATCTACGGAGAAGAATCGGCAAGAAACTCCATAGCAATATCTTATAGCACAGATAAAGGAAAAATTGATTAAACATACATTTTAGAATTACAATATAATAAAAAGTAGGTTTGTTCAGAGCCCTCGGTGCGCGAGTCCGTCTCCCAATTGTCGGATTTTATTTTAATGAATGTAGCAATACATATAGTGGCTCCACTCCTGTTGGTCGTAGCGTGATGATATATAGCCTATAACCTTCCCCAATAAATGGGCTATCTAACACCGAAAGAATTTTTCAAATAGGACCAGTAGTTCCCGAGATTAGCGCGTTCAAACAAATAAACAAACAAACTCTTCAGCTTTATAATATTAGTATAGATTCTGTATCAATATGTAAATGTGTTTCTCTCATTGCTCTCCAGAGTGAAACAACAATGTAATTAATTAAACATATAATGACATTTCCAACACTGCAGTGAACTTTGTCAATTAATCAACATACAGGGAATCTGAAATAAGAAACACAATTAAAGCCTTGAATTTTATTAATGAAACTAGCTGTACCCTGCGGTTTTACCCGCAGTGCTTCACGTCTATTGGTCTTAGCGTGATGATATAAAGCTTATAAATGGGTTATATCTAACACCGAAATATTTTTTTCAAATCAGACCAGTAGTTCCTGAGATAAGCGCGTTCAAACAAACGAATTCTTTAGCTGCTTAACTGTAAACCATTATTCCTACAAAGTCACAATTATAGCTAAGGAAATAACCATACTATTCGAAAAAAAATATAGCGACTGAATTGAGAATCTTCTCCTTTTTTTGAAGTCGGTTAAAACACAATCATTTAGAGCAGCGGTACAATTACAAATTAATATCACGATATATCTGAAGTTTTAAATAACCTTTTTATTTGCGAACGGAATTTCATTGGGTTTATTCCACCTCGTTATGAATATGTCAATAACAGTACTTGAATCTCGATACGAATTATATACGAAATATATACGGTTTATATTTCTTCACACCTGGGAGATAAGTAAACGAGTTTG
The DNA here is from genome assembly GCA_907164685.1 of Colias eurytheme. Classification (NCBI taxonomy): domain Eukaryota; kingdom Metazoa; phylum Arthropoda; class Insecta; order Lepidoptera; family Pieridae; genus Colias; species Colias eurytheme. The sequence continues at coordinate 52,395 of CAJQZN010041009.1, read as the reverse complement.
TCAATTTGTCTGTATCATAACTCCTGAATTTACGAACACTTATACGAACAGATTTGATAGGATTTTTTTCTGGATAGTCTATTTTGTAGAGTTAGTTTTTAATTAATTATGAACTATGAAATTTTGTGTATTTGCTGGTGCTATTTTTTAATAATGATTGATACAAATATAGAACTTAGATCTATACAGATAGCATACAAGTATTCCTTTGATAACATCTAAATTATTTATTCAAATAACCGTTTATTCTTCCAAATACAATAATATGCAGTAAATACCGTTTTTATTAAACCAACTAGAGCAATGTGCGGAATGGCATCCCCCTTCTATTTGGCTATGAAATAGAATCATGCAAAAATTTCCCCGAATTTATTATTTGCTGATATAAAAGTATGATATATAGGAATATTGACGTATGCTAGCAAAAACCATTCTCACGAAATTTAATAAAACTGAAACTAAACTAGACTTTAAATCGCAATATCTAATTTATAAAGTACTAGTGGTCCGACCCGGCTTCGCCCGTGGTACATATTTCGCAATAAAAGGTAGCCTACGTCCTTTCTCGGGTATCAAAATATCTCCATACCAAATTTCATGCAAATTGGTTCAGTAGTTAAGGCGTGATTGAGTAACAGACAGACAGAGTTACTTTCGCATTTATAATATTAGTATGGATGGTTCATTTGGAATTTTGAATCAAACATTCACAAAAAAGTCAATAAAAAAAAACATAAAAATATATTGTTCACTTACTAATTAATAAACTAGCTGCGCTTTGCCGCCGTGGCTCCGCTCCTGTCGGTCTTAGCGTAATGATATCCTTCCTCGATAAATGGGCTATTTAACAGTAGGACCAGTAGATAGTTCCCGAGATTAGCGAGTTCAAACAAACAAACTCTTCAGCTTA
>CAJQZN010041009.1:0-51475 GCA_907164685.1 Colias eurytheme | reverse complement strand
AGCGCATAACTCGAGAACGGCTGAACCGATTTCGATAATTCTTTTTTTATTATATTCCTTGAAGTACGAGGATGGTTCTTATGTAGAGAAAACGTAAATATGTACCACGGGCGAAGCCGGGGCGGACCGCTAGTATTCGTATAGAAGTATAGAATCATATGTCAGCTAAAAATCCAAGGCACATATTTAAGCGTTGAAGACACATAGGCGTATTCCTGGCAAAGAGTACGGGTACATTAAATATTAATGTTATTCCCGAGAGTGGATTTCTCCGATATCGCTTGCGACGGCGATAATTCAAAATTTCGCTTCACATCAATGCTTTTACAGATGATTTACACGTAATTTAATCTTGTTATACATTCAATCTTAACGTTTATGGAACAAGTATGTTCACCATTGACTTCTATTTTTAGAAACTTTAATAAATAAATGCACAAGGAATATTCTCTGAAAAATCCTAAACAATACTGTTAGTTTTTAACAATATTGTACACTTAATTGTACAAGTAATAATTTACAAAGAAAATATCATGATTAATTATAACACAGTAACGATATAGCACATTATTATGTAGGTATGTTAATTGTTACCTCTTTTCTTGGGACCAATTTAAATGATAGCTTAAAACCTGAATAGGATGACCGTCCTATCTCGTCTATTCAAGACAGTGTTTCGACCCAGTAACGTCGAAACCAACTAATGTCATTAAGAAGCAAGTCTTGAAGACCTTTGGGCGGTTTTCAGTCCTAACCAAATACTGACTAGCATTAACTAATTAAAAAACCTAATATGTGCTAAGAATACTAGATTACATAATAAAGTTTATTCATAAAAACAAGAGATAGAAAATTCCATAGGCTGTATATTTTATGGTAATAATGTACCCGTTTCTTTTGATGAATTTAAAACATTCATTATGTAGCTTTGTAGTCTATACATTACTAATAACGTTAACGATAAAAATATTCTTTGTTATAAATCACTAGCTTTCCGCCCGCGTTTTCAAAGAAAAACCCGCATAGTTCCCGTTTCCGTGGGATTTCCGGGATAAAACCTATCCTATGTGTTAATCCAAGTTACCCTCTATATGTGTGCTAAATTTCATTGTAATCGGTTCAGTAGTATTTGCGTGAAAGAGTAACAAACACACACACATCCTCACAAACTTTCGCATTTATAATATTAGTCAGAAAGATTGTAATACGTTTAAAAATCACTCAGGAATAATGCGTTTTGCTTTACTAGGGAAAGAATTCTCAAAGACACTCTTGAGTATATCCATTATAAACAAAATTACATACCATTAAGTATTTTCAGTGAAGACTAGCTTCTGCCCGTAGCTTTGCCTGCGTGCATTTCATTTGAATGTTTTCTCTTAAAAATAATAATTAAGACTAGCTTTCTGTCCGCAGCTTTGTCTTATTACATTAAATCTGGTACATTTGCTTTTCAAGATTTTTTATCAAAAGATGTAATCCATTTCCATATCTTAACTTGTTAATTAACTTTATCTATAAAAATGAGTTGATAATAAGTTTGTCTAAATGTATAAAGTTTGGTAAAATATAATCTTTGATTTAAAACTTTTGAGTCAATTATAAGTATTTTTGGAGTCATAAACCCATATTTTATTTATTATTTTGTTTAATATTTTTCGTCTGAAATTTTAAGATAAATTTATTCTTGAAAGATGAAACCTTTCACAATAGCTGTGATTTATTATATTCGCACGACAAAATAGAGAATATTTTTGGAGTTATTTCTATTTGTAATAAATTATAAAATACTGTTAAATATAAATTATCATGGAAAAAGAAATGTAAGTACGATTGTTTTCTTGTTAATAATAAAAGGTACCTATTAACTTTTCTTTTTCCTAATCTTCAATCTATTCTCGCTTTTTCAAAAGAATGCAAAGTGCATATGAGTAAGTGAGACGCATATATCTTCCCTCCCTGTCTGTCCGACACAATTTCCCGCCTTTTAAGATCAGTGACCCTGACAATATAATCTCATAAGTCGTGCCCATGTACCATGAAAATCCATACTAATATTATAAATGCGAAAGTAACTCTGTCTGTCTGTCTGTTACTCAATCACGCCTAAACTACTGAACCAAATTTGCATGAAATTTGTTATGGAGATATTTTGATACCCGAGAAAGGACATAGGCTACTTTTAATCCCGGTAAAATGACGTAATCCCGGAAATCCCACGGGAACGGGAACTACGCGGGTTTTTCTTTGACTGCGCGGGCGAAGCCGCGGGCGGAAACCTAGTATTAGGCGATAATTTTATACATAATAGGGAAGAATAGCGTATGTACAAGGTTTGATATAATGGATGGATGGATTTAAAATGTTTATACAAAGGCGAATTTCAGGGGTAAATGCACCCATTGCTTTATTTCTCCTTTAATATGTATATGCCAACTTAAATTTGGTTTTGTTATGTATGTATCCTATATTCCTATATATGATATGTATATGTGCAAAAATATGTTATGACTAGCTATTGCCGGCAGTTTCGTCTGCTTGGAAAAGATACATTTTCATGGTACAAACTTTCATCCCCTATTTTATCCCCTTGGTTAATTGAACAAAATCCTTAGCGGATGCCTATATCCTAAAATCTACCTGCATACAAAATTTCAGCCCAGTCCGTCCAGTGGTTTGGGCTGTGTGTTGATAGATCATTATGTCAGTCAGTCAGTCAGTCACCTCTGAGTTAAATATATGTTATGATTGTCAGTATATTTAAATAATTATAGTTCTTTCGCAGTTTATTTCTGTTTGTGTTAATTACATCGTAACTGCTATACATGCAATTTTAAATAGAATAAAAAATAAAATATCCTATTATCTATCTATTACTGCTTTTTCGTACCAAGTCATATAAAAAACGTATTTCACATACTAAAAGAAGTCAAAATTAATGAAAACTTAACATGACATAGCGCTGAAGCCGCCAGCGAGCAAGAATAACAAATCAAAAGACTTGATGGGTTTTGTTTGATGACTTCGCTAGTTCACATTTTGGAAGTAAAAGGAAGCCATTTTTCTTGCTTTTAAAATAAGATACTATAATAAACATGTATCATTTCCATTTGAATAGTATAAAATACTTTTTTAAACTACGGTTTTGCCAGAGTTTGTGTTATGGCAATAAAACAAGGAGACATGATGACTATATAATATCTGTTAAGATCTGTATACTCTATAATGATTCTATAACGACCCTATAATGACTTACTTATTTTACATACAACATTGCTTATAAGTGAAAAGAAAAATAATACATAATATAAGTAAATAAATAAACAAGGTTTCTGAGCTACAATATCGGTTGATTTAAAAATGTATAAATTTGATATTGGTTTTAAAATAAATTTTTGTATACAATGTAAATATAAAAAAAAACGTAAAATGAAAGTGATAACACGAAATATTATGTTTACATAAAATATGAAATATTTCGAAGCACGTTTAAAATACGAATTTACGTGAAATCGAAAAGTTATTTATATGGATATAATATTATCAGACTTCAATATGAGTGAAGAATCGAAAGTTGAAAACCGCTCTGTCTAGTCTTTACTAAAATAAAAAGAAAGTTCAAGATATAGAAATTCGTCGTGCATATATTTTTGTGCAGACATAATTTTTTTCTCATTAAAAATCAAACGTTAAAATCTAAATTACTTACACCAAAATGTCTGAATAAGTTTTGATGGATTTTAGAATAGTGATGGAGAAATGATACAAAAAGGTTAGGTACTACAAAAAGTATCTTTATCAAATTATATAGGCTACTTTTTGAAGGGACTTTAATAGAGGGTGAATTTTTGTATGACACTCGACAGTCAAGTGTATAACCTATCCAAGCGAAGCCGCAGGCGGAAAGCTAGTATGTATATAAGTTGTATAGTTTCCATTGTACAACCTTTTACTATCTAGTAAGGCTTCAAGTATTTTACAAGAGGCACTGGATTGAAGATAAAAAACCTGGGTAAAGCAACCCAAGTCGTGGTCGATTTATTGATGGGTGGTTATTGATTACTGGTGTTTGAAGGTAGCGTTTTGTTTGCTGTTTACTACTAGTTTACCATTGTAATTAACTTTTCTTACCAATATCTAATAAAAGAATATTTCAAATACTGCTTTTACTTTTTTACAGTTCCAATGGGATGTGTTAATTGGTTCAATTGAATTTATATCATACAGGGGTTTTTTTTTTTTTTAGTGGTGTCTCTCAATGTTAGCCAGAAGGGCTTCTACATTTTAACGCGGACGCGGGGGTGAACTGAAGGCTCACCCTGGTAGCGACATGCACAAGGGCGTCCCCCCTTGACGGGGACCACGAACCTCGGCTTGGGCTGTCGCTTGAGTGGAGGAGGCCAGAAGGGCCCTAATCGGACGGGCTCATACAGGGTGACCCGATATTGGTATACTAAGCGCGAAGGGACTTGTAGTTTTGCATACACTGATCACGTAAAAAATACTTAAACAACAAAATTACGTCAAAAATTTTTTGCTAAATTTTTCCTGAAAATCCACGTTTTCTTCTCTAGCTTCGCGCAGCCGGCATATACCGCTTCTCTAATATGAGCATTTTGTCTATGAAAACATAATCTTAAACGATATCTCAAAGTTTGGCGGGTCGCTTGTTATGGGTGTACAGTGTAGGTACACATAGAGTTTTAAGAATTCATATTTTTGAAAAAAAAATGTGTCTGGAATTTTATAAGTATTTTTTGCATACTCAGCGTATGCAAAACTATAACCTCCTTTGAGCTTAGTATACCAACAGTGGGACACCCTGTATATCTATCTAATATTATAAAATCAAGATATAAATTATTATATTTATGACTTTTCCGTTATAAATCGTAAACTTGATTTATTAATATTTTTTAGCCCGACATTTCAAACACTCCCAAATCGATCACTGCCATATCCGTCCCTCCAACCGTCCAACGTGATTTTAACCCATTAAAAAGTATTTAATTTCAAATCCCAAAAAGTACCAAAAATATACAATTTCAGGGAAACTCCAATAAATCACCTCCAGTCATGATAAACGTAATTAATACTGGAAACGACAATACATCCATTGAAACGACATTATTTAATTTTATTACGTGATAAATTGAAAATGGCTGACATTTATTGAAAATTTTACATCTGATAAACAAATTATATAATGTTGAAATATTTTAAACTAGCTGCGCCCCGTTTTACCCAAATTGCTCTGCTCCTATTGGTTTAGTGTGACAATATAATATAGCCTTTAGCCTTCCTCAATATATGGGCTATCTAACATCAGATCAGTAGTTCCTGGAATTAAAAGCAAAGAAACAAACACTCTATTTAGCTTTATAATATTAGTAAAGATTTATGTCGGTGGCATTTTCCATTAACTGTTAATAAATAATCTAAATGAATAATAGCCACTGAATCCTGCTTCTTATATTGCCAATCTGGCAATAAAATGTACACTATAGCAAAAACACACATTAAATTCTGTTTATAAAACCAGCAAGATGAAAAACGAATTTCCATCTTTTATCATTAAGTACCTACTTTAGTTATAATACTGTAGTTTGAGTTTGAAAGTATTGTCCATCACTACATAGTATAAAACAAAGTCGCTTTCTCTGTCTCTATGTCCCTATGTATACTTAAATCTTTAAAACTACGCAACGGATTTTGATGCAGTTTTTTTTAATAGAAAGAGTGATTCAAGAGGAAGGTTTTAGTATATAACTAGCTTCCGCCCACGACTTTGTACGTGCATCCCCGTTTTTCCCCGTTCCCGCAAGAATTTCGGGAAATCCTTTCTTAGCGGATGCCTACGTCCTAACATCTACCTGCATGCCAAATTTCAGCCCGATACGTCCAGTGGTGTGGGCTGTGCGTTGATAGATCACTATATCAGTCACCTTTGAGTTTTATATATATAGATTTATTATGTTTTAGACAAAGCGGGTGTAGCCGCGGACGGAAAGCCAGTTTTAAAATAAAGGACAAAATACCTAGATATAGTTCACACTACTTTCTCGCTACGCAAGTTTTAAATCATAAGATGTATGTTATATCTCAATCTCCCTCCGGCCAAGCTTGCTGCAAATTGCTTTGAAAACTCGTTAAAAAGCATTTAACTTCTATCATATTCCCTACAAAATGTGACAATATTAACATTACGCCAATCCTTTATACGGTACTAGCTTCCGCCCGCGGCTTCGCCCGCGTGGTGTTTTGATAAAAGGTAGCCTTTGTTCTTTCTCAGGGTCTAAAGATTGTCTGTACCAAATTTCATCAAAATCGGTTGAGAGGTTTAAGCGGGAAAGCGTAACATAATTCTTATATATAAAAATGAATCGCAAAATGTGTTGGTTAACTCGAGAACGGATGAACCGATTTCGATAATTCTTTTTTTATTATATTCCTTGAAGTACGAGGATGGTTCTTATGTAGAGAAAACGTAAACATGTACCACGGGCGAAGCCGGGGTGGACCGCTAGTATATATAATAAATATAATATCTATTAATATAGTAGCCAGTACGGATAACTCACGGAAAGAAGAAGGTTAGGTTGTAATATTATGTAACAACGAATGAAAATTTGGCGTAAATAATGTATTGTGAGCTTTAAATCCAAAATAGAGCAATATTCAATAATAATTTTGACAAGATTTTAACCGATTGACATCGCTAAATACCACATTTCGCATATATTTAAGAAAATCGTTTTAGTTATCTCACTTATAACTTGTGAACGGCTGAACGAATTTTAATGACGGTTACGAATTTTTCGTTTGATTGAATTGTCTTGAAAATATTTATGTCTTCTTTTAAAAATTATATTAATCCGAGCGTAGCCGGAGCGAGCAGCTAGCTATCTTCTTGTATTTCGTCGTCCAAACATATTTCAGCCATTAGAAATATTATTCTACGTGACATTTTTCCACGTACACCACTAACGCCTTTTATGGAAGTTATTATTTAATACTAGTTTTATTATATTTGGGTTATTTAATAACGTTACATAACTCCTAAATCATAATATTTTATAGGGTTGTTTTCTTGTGATTGTTTTTACATGAATATAGATACTAAAAACACCTAGTGCAGGAATATAAAAAGTTTGAATGTTTAATTACATAGAGGTATAATACGTCATAGTAAAACTGTTTACTGTGTTGTTGTTATTATTTTGTTGTTTTGAAATCGTTTTTAAAATGTTATGGCAACACATACTACATCATTATTGCAATATTTTTTCTTCCTATATCAAAACTTTAACTTTAATTATGTATGAATAAATCCGAAAGAATATTGCAAAATTATTTATAAAGTATTAAAACATATGCTTAATTGAATAATCCCGTTTGAATCATTTATTATTTCCTAGATTTAGTTTCAGTAACTCCCATACTAGTTCTAATTCGCTAACAAAGTCAGAATGAAATGCCTTGCTCGAGTGAAAACTTTCTGCGTCCACAACTTTCATTGTGAACTGCATAATAATGTTATAAATTTACTCTTTAACCCATTGACCACCGTAAGGCCCGATCGGGGCGCGACACAATAGATTTTCTATTGTGTCTGTGATTCCGAGGACTGATGGATTAATATACAATGTTTATTGTATTTTATCGCCCAGTTGTACAACTCTACTCGTCTCTATAGAACTCTAAGTTCTAACCTGCGTTCTAAATTCCATTGCTTGTAATTCAAAGACACAAACATTCGACTAGTCTTTAATATCTATATCTATTTCTAAATCTATATCTATATAAAAATACGCGGAAATATGTACGTACGAGTACTTACTGTGACTACTAATAAATTACATATTATATTTTATTACAAAGACGAAAAAGCGTTTCTACATTTTCATTGAAAAATAGTCATATAGAAAAACATAACACACGTAATTAGATTATGTTAAGTCGGAGGAACCAAGCTATCTTATGTTCAAATTTCGTTCATTGGTACAATGAATAAGGTATTTAAAGACATTATTTATTAAAAAGGAATAAAATAGCTTGCAATTGATAAATTTTGTCTTCCAAAATCGTTCTTGTTGACGTAATATTAAAAAGAAGAAAATATCTCTCTTAAATAACACACAATATAATACATGTAAAAAAATGCTAATGACTGTAGCAAGGTCTTTTTATGTGAACAAGTTATCAGATGTCATGTAGAGCCAAGCGTCTAACTCTTCAAACCCTTAGTGAAAAACTTCACCTTAGCAATTATGCCTTCTAAAATATCTATGGTAATAAACTATTAAATTTCACCTTCATCATCATCATCATCAATTGTTCCCACTGCTGGGTCACAGGCTCTATGAGGGTACAGACCATAATATTTATATTTATATTCAACCAGGTCCACGGCAGAGCCAGCTCGGGCCCTACAGTGGCCCGCTGTGGGCCCCTCATGGCACAGGGCGGGGTACAGGCCCTGGAAGCGATGCTGTTCGCGCTGGACGAAGCCGCCCGGGCCCACCTTCCACCCGCTGGAGTCAGGCTTGGTGCCTTGGTACTGGATGATTGTGACAGCGATACTAGAGGACTGGAAATGGCTTTGGATTTTATTAAAGGTATTTACGGGTTCATAAACCTCTTTTTGTTAAGAAAATATGTTGAATTTAGTAAAGGGTTAAGTTTATTTCAATAATTTCATAGCCTTTCAAGGCTATCAAGGCTATGAAATTATCGAAAAGTAGTCTATTGCTTTTTCGAAAATATATAATTTAAATAAATGTAATGCATTGAAATGAATAGATTTGTTTTTATAACTCCTAACACACATTATATACTTGATCGTAGGTCCGTGTATACTGAATATACATTTTCCTTTATATTTGCCTTTTCAGTACGTTCTCTCAACCATTACGCGGTCACCCATCAAAAGACTGACCGCGACCCGGTTTAATTAACACGTCGTAGAGAAAATGTAACTAATCAAAAGCACCACTTAACCTGTTTTTATTCCGTATGTCACTATAAAATCCTAAAAAAGTTAATTCAAAACGACTAGACGAAAATAAACTACATTAAATTGAGATAAGCGAATATATACAGCCTTTTTTAAATAAAAAAACACATGAAATTTCGTGATCGAAAAAAAATCATAATATATAGAATCTCATTCTAAACCCAAAATGAAATTACAGTTAAATCAAAGCAGATTTCTAACCACAAAAGTCCCTCTAAATTGAGTCTGAAATATCTATTTCATCTTCTTACCAGAATCTCGAGGGACTTATTTGAAATATTTCGTGGATTGACAAAGGATGCATATTTTATTTCTCCATTCTTATTTCGGTATATTTTCGTATTTAAACACCATTTTGCAACGCAAATTTTCAAAGAATAGAATTACTTTGAAGTCTTACTTATTAAATCGAAATATCTTTATGGAACTAAGAACTATTTTAATCTATTTCTATTGCACACTCTTGGGAATTATTATTGGTAACAAATAAATAACAGTGCGTATTATATACATACATCACCCCTGCACTAATCCTTAAAAATATCATTGAGAAACTTCGACGTCATGTAATTACTACCATCGGATCTTAGCAAGCATGGTAGATTATGACCTAAACGCCTAAAGCCACGCCCCTACATTACAAAAAAATATGCTGTTGATGATGATGATAATGAAATAATCACTCTCCCAGGATCCATAAGCAACATTGATGATGAAGAATACGCTTGCAACGCGACAGCAGTACGGAAGGTGATATCAGGTGTCGTGGGAGCAGCGTCCAGCGTCACGTCTGTGCAAGTCGCCAATCTATTACGATTGTTTAAGATACCACAGGTAAATAAAGAAGATTATCAAGTCGGGGGTGGGACACAGGTAAAGCAAATTAAAAGAAGTTAAGGGCAGGATTTGAACGCGTCTTTCACTTTAGCAATGGTAAAGATCGATAGGCTTGAATAATAAGAATTAATAAACAACAAAACAAAGGTAAATGATATAATTTATTTTATTTAGCTAGTAACTTGGCTATTAAAACTTTGCTCTTATGATATTGTTTTGTACAAAAAATATCGCTGAAGTGATATTGAAATATTCAAATTTTGTGAAATATAGAGCATAAAATTTTTTATTAATTTGATCAGTTTATGACAATGATTACAGAATTTACTATTATAGTCATAAAATTAATATGATTAGGGTAAGGTTGCTCAAGTCGTACCCCCTAAGGAAATTATGCTATAATATTCACGACAATTGAAATAATACAAAATAATCCACATTTACTGAATCTTTATTTAGTTGATCCATCAGTCCCCGGAATCACAGACACAATAGATAATCTATTGTGTCGCGCCCCGATCGGGGCGCTCGGTGGTCAATGGGTTAATATTAAAATATATATTTTAACGTTTTTCAAAAACATACCTTCGGTACGATTAAGGCGCCTAGTTGCCTAATTCGTACCACATACAGCCTAAGTCGTACTTAGAACTTTACTTAGAACTTTTTACTTTAGTGAAGATATAATAAACTATATAGAAAAATTCTTAATAATAAGAGATCAATTTTAAGTGAGTTAAAATTACAAATAATTCAGTCTGAGATTAACTTAAGCATATTATTTGGTAATTATTTTAGTGAATAACAAAATCTTAGACCTAAATAGAAGTACGACTAAAGAATTTTTAACAGGTACGACTTAAGCATACTTATCTTTGAGGTTGAAAAATAAAATTACTAACACAACCTTAAAATTTTCTCCTGTTTGAGTATGCCCAAACAATTGACAGATAAGCATTAAAAATCGTTGTAAACAAAGACAAAATATAAAGATAACATTCCTGCCGTAAAAAGCTTATGAATGAGTCGTTAATTTTACATGAAAAGTGATAAAAAACTTAATTTTTTAATTATTTTCGCTGCACGAAGCCGACCGCCTGACCACTTGTTTACGCTTGCTCGCGCGACTAAATAGTTCACGTTAACAACACTAGATGGCCCAATTCAATGGTATCAGACGAGATATTGGTGGGGTACGACTAACGCCGTGGTACGACTTGAGCAACCTTACCCTATATTCATTTGCGTATTGCAAACTACCATCTAATATCTAATATCTAATATCTAATATATATTTGATAAGGATGTAAGGATGTAAGGATGCGAAAGTTTGTAAGGATGTATGGATGTATGGATGTATGGATGTATGGATGTATGGATGTATGGATGTTTTTTACTCTTTCACGTAAGAACTACTGAACCGATTACAATGAAATTTAGCACACATATAGAGGGTAACTTGGATTAACACATAGGATAGTTTTTATCCCGGAAATCCCACGGGAACGGGAACTATGCGGGTTTTCCTTTGCAAACGCGGGCGAAGCCGCGGGCGGAAATCTAGTAATATTATAAATGAAATATATAAAACAGGAAACTTTCCAGTAAAACTGACCTTTTTTTTTCCTTTTAACCTAAATAAGCAAAACATGAAGCACTACAGCAAAAGTAGAATTTTTAAAACATCCAGCAAGACTTCTAACTTCAAGATTCAATCATTCAAAGGTCGCAGTTACTAAACAAGTTAAATTCTCCAAGAAAACTTCAAGGATGAGATAGAAATAAAGGCAAAGCATCAAGCTCAACTAAATGTTAATTAAATCAAACCTTTCAACGTTGAATTTTATTTAAAGTACAATTAGCTTTGAAACGACGTTTTCAGTTGAGCAAAAGTACTTTCAAGTTGTAGTTTGAAATTGGTCAAAAGAAGTTTTATTTTGAGCACCTATTTGCTGTTTTTTATTGTGTTATGAGGGTAATGCATTTTAAAGCTATTTTTACCTTATTTTAACACTTTTCTATATTTCAAATGTTGCTTGAAATTTTTTCAACTAAATTTAATATGGCGCATTTACGAATAATTCCAAACTAACAGGATAATACTAATTATCATAATATATTTGTAATTTAACACTTTGTACAATATATTACCCAAAAGCTCTACAATTCCATGCCGCCTCCTTGGTACTGTGGTTGACGCGTGAGCGTAGAACCGAGGGGTCCTGGGTTCGATTCCCGGTGGACACGAAGAAAAATAAATGTCTCGGTCTGGTAGGACACAGAAGGCTGACCACTGATCACCTACTTGTCCCTAAAGAAAATCGATCAGTGAAACATATGTATGCATAATGCATCTGCCCCTTACCCCACCACGGGGACACGGGACTTCACTTACTTACTTCTACAATTCCATATTTATATTACAGTGAACCTCCTCTAGATCTTTCAAAAATTTATATAAAGAAATATATAAAAATCTATTATGACCTGAAATTTATCATTGTCCTCGTCATGTCAATCTTATTTACTTCACATTTATATACTTTCCACACCGCCAACCGCCCCTAGACATAATTCAATAAACAAAATATATGTTATGAATAATAAAGACCTATTGATAAACCTGAAATTTATCATTTTCCTCCTCACGTCAATCAGAACGAAAATACGTTTCGTAAATAATAAAGACCTTTAATGAACCTGAACTTTTCATTTTCCTTTTCGCGTCAATCTTTTCACTTATTCCAGGTATCATTCTTCTCACATCACCAGAGCTCTCAAATACTCGAAACGAGTATTTCGACCTATTAAAGAACCTGCTTAGAATACATATTATATAAACTGAGGTAGAAGTGAAAGGGTAAAAACGCGTTCCGTCTGAAGTCAGCTAATTAGCCGGGTTGCGTTTAGTCGGTTACGTTGCTAACTCTATTCGAATGATGGTTTAAATTTATATTCTTTCTTTGTCTCACTATGGAGTACGAGAATGTAGTAGTATGAGTACCAACTTACCATTAGTTTCTGAGATTTGCGCGTTCAAACAAACAAACTCTTCAGTTTTGTATTATTATCAGTATAGATTCTAAGAGAACTTGAACGTTATACTTTTTCTGGTCACGTCAATCCTATCACTTATTTCAGGTATCATTCTTCTCAACATCACCGGAACTGTCAAACAAGGCTCGCTTCGAGTATTTCACCAGAACAATACCTTCAGACCTCCATCAAGTGAAGGCGATGGTGGAAATTGTCAAGATACTGGGCTGGAGATACGTGTCTATCATTTATGAGGAATCCAATTATGGTATCAAGGTATTTGGTTTGAATATATTGAGACGTAACGATATTGGAATTGCTTTGTAACAGTGTTAGTTAGTAATCGATATATATTTTCTTAGATTATCTACTTAATAGGTACAACTTAATAGGTACAGGTCGAAGCCTCACCAATAATATAGATGTGGAAAATCGTAGTTAAACAGGCTTAAATACACATTTGACTTCTATTTACAACGAAAAAATAAACTTCAAGTTGTTCAATTCATATTGAAAACGTATATATTACTGTCTTGCGAAATATTCGCATATTTATGGAATAAAAATTATCTTAGCAAATGTATCTATATTTTATCCAGTAAAATAATTCAGTAAAAACTTTCACGTAAAAACTACTGAAAATCCATAAATAAATAAATAAATAAATAAAATGTGTATGGCACGGGACAACTTTTCATTGTAGATACGAGAATACATCAAAAGTCTTAAAACTTTTGATTTATTCAAACATCTTGAATACACAGAAAAATACACGTAGAAAAATCTTCATTCCTACGTTTTCTAGAATAGCGCTCAAACTGCAGATTCTAAAGAATCTAACGGATGTTACATAAAATTCTCGGATAAATCCGATGCTCCTGTAGATATTCCTTTTACACTTTTACTTAAAATAGAGAAATGCTTTTATTCCAGATGTAAACATGAAGAGTGTATTTCTTTCGTAATTTAATAAAGAATGTTTCGCAGATTTTTCCAAGTTCTAAATTGATATTATGAGCATTAAGTTTTGAAAATGCTAAGAAATAAACATTGCATTGCATACCTACACACATCAACAAAGTCTAGGTACATTTGTTATTGCATCAAATATCTCAAAATCTATGGAGAATTCTGTGATATTCTAAATGGAAGAATTATAGCACACTAGGTCTTATCAGCAAATATATGCAGTATATGTTGTTGTGTGTATATGTTTTGGCTATTTTCATTATTAAAATAAAAAAAGTAATAATGGTTATTTTGCGAGATTTTTCGTCCATTACTGACTTCATTTTCTTAAAATGGTGTTTAACAATTATTTATCTCCTAGTCTTGTATTATATTGTATTCTATCTAATTTTTTTTTCTTCGTACATAATATACTATACTTCTTAACATTAGCACCTTTTAGAGTTTTCATTAACTAAAACGCACAGCATTAAAGAAAGAAAACTTCATATAATTACACTGGCTTAAACCCCAAAAGGACAATACGACTGAATGGCCAATAACTGTATTAGATAATAAGAACATGTACCTAAGAGACTGCAGCGCTAACAAAGACCAAGCTTTGCAGTCATTGCTAAATAGATTCAGTTTCTCTCGGGGGAAATAATGACTGTTTGCACTAAATCCTAACTAACGATATTCGAGGATTATAATATTACTAGCAAATGATACCGAGCTTTGAAATAATTTAGTTTTAGATATTATAAACCGCTTTCGCCGACTGTGAACAGGAAGAAGATATTTCTCCGAAACAAAATCTCATTTATTCTCATTAGATGTTGAATTTATATTTTGATTAATTCCGTCTCTTATTTATACTTTAATATCTTGCATGATGAGTCCTCTAATGAAAGCCGTTCGTAACATCAATTCAAAAACCCATCTGGGAAATTATTTACCTTTGAAATGGTTCATGTGAATAAGGGTCTTATTAAAACTGTAATATTATTCGCCATGGACCAATTTGTTATCAAGCCTTATCGTTACCCTGCCTTATAAGGTATACATTATGTGGCAATAATATTATATCCCTCTACAATTAAACAAAATGTTTGTCTTTGTAGCGAAACAATATTTTAATCTATTTAGAATCGCGACATAGTTTTTTTTTTTCAAGATTTTGATGACAATTTCCAAACATCTTTGGTCGAGGAATCTCCCTTTTTGGCTAAAGTAACCTTTTACTGCTTACACAATTTTGATCTACACCTCTACCTATTCCTTAGATGATACATGATATGCAAAATAACAGATATGCAATTAAAAACTAAAATTGATATCAGAAGAAAGAAAATTAGACTCTATACACTCGTGATCAGGACGCTTTCAACTTAGCCGTTTGTGTATCATGCACCATCTCCCATGAGAACTGATTTAGTTTATATCCCAACAGAAAGTTAAATGGATTTAACAGCACACCTGCTATTAGTAATGCAATTGACTGCTTTGAACATATGAACAGAACATTCTATCAGACGTTGACCTGCCTTCGTGTTAGGTAAACAAAAGTTTGAATAGTCGTTAAGTTTTCTTATTTATTTTGAAATTCCCTTTAATTTCTTAAGTTTTTATTGTATAAGATCCTTTTCCTGACAATAATATACGCATATAAAAATAATTTATTTTGATCAGCTCTTGGCATAAGCCATAAGCTGCCGTGATCGCGTGAAATAGGGTTTTTTATATATCATAAGGAATTATGAATATCTCTTATGATGACTTGTTGTAATACCTAACCCTACTTGCTTCATAATATGCCCATGATGCTTAAAGTTTAAAGCCGACCCTCATGTAGACCTTTGACCTATGAACCTTTTTGAATATGACCTTTATGTTTATCTTACATGATTTCTCTAAGTGACTCCCATTTCATTTTCTATACGTGAATTTAATTAGTAATGGCAAAGAAAATTATAATGTTGAATACTTTATAGATATTTACTGGAGAGTAAATTAATAAACTTTTGTTTTCTAAAAATTGTTAATATAATTGTTATACGAATATGTTATAGGAAAAAAATTCGAGCACATTTGACAGAAAATATCAAACACATTAATTTCAAGTTATAATAAAAAAATACTTTCATGAATTTACCCGTCATCCGCATTTACTAGAAAATAATTGGAAAGCGTCTAAACTTATGAACAATATTTCAATTAACAACGTGCCATCATTTCAATCAAATCACGACCACGCTTTGCCTGACATTTAACTTCGATCATAAATATGGGGATGAGTAACAAACTTTTACCCAATTTTACCATATTTTTCCGTCTAAAAATTCTGGAATTCTCTTGAAGAAAACACGTTGACGTGCCCAAAATCACTTTGATCCTAATTATATTATTTTCTTCTTTCGTAATTAAAAATGAAACACAATTAATATCAGAAATATTGTAAAAACACAAATAAACAAATCAGTTGCCAAATTTCACAAGTATTTTTCTTACTGCATGTATTATGTATTATATACTGACTGACCGGTTGGCTTGGTTGATAGTTGCCCTGCCTTTCAAGCCAGAGGTCGTGAGTTCGATTCCCACCCGGGGCAAATGTTTGTGTGATGAACATAGATGTTTGCTCTGTGTCTGGGTGTTAATTGTCTATATACGTATTTATTTAAAATTATATATTATGTATGTTTATCTGCCATCTGGTTTCCATAACACAAGCGAAAGCTTAGTATGGATCGTGCCGTGTAGACTGGGGTAGAAGCCTTTGAAAATAATGAAAAGATAAAAAAAATCGCAGTCGGATGAAACCCATTAGAGAAGGAGGGGAATATGATAAAAATGTAAGGAAAAATAAATTACGGTCAATCCGAGTTCGGGAAGCGGGAGGGGGGAGCTTTTAAGAGAAAAAAATGGTTTCTCTCAATTTCCGACAAAACTACAAGTCCTATAGAAAAAAGTTCAATGACAAAGTTGTAGGTAATTAAAAGTTCTACAACTTTTGTATTCACAATTTTTTCACATAACCTAAAAATTTAGGTGAAAAATTCAAAAAACCAAGTTTTTGGTCTTTTATTTCTATCTACTTCAAAATTTATTTTTTTTCTACGAAATTTGGTGAAAACTTACTTTATTATGTCCCAAATACACTGTAATTTATTTGATTGAAAATATTTATTTTTTCGCCTTATTTTGAATTGATACCAAAAAAACAACCTAATTTTCAATCGAAAAGTCACCCGTCAAAATATCAACTTTTTTCAAAAACTTGGGGTGCCTTTTATTCATTGAAATCTCTACTTTCATATGGTGTAAAAAAAATAAACACCACCATAGTAAATGTTCTCAGGAAATGCATACAAACAGTCTGAAAATTAGCTATTACTAAATCAGGCACAATTCTTGAACTCTATATCTTCTCTTGTATCGGCTTTTCGGTAATATTTCAAAAGAAAAATAATTATCTGTTCTAAGTTTAATATTTTACAGCATATTCAAAAGCAAAATGATGTCGATAAAAACATTTCAGGTAGTTCGAGAAGTGTGCCTGATTTAGTAAAAGGTTATGTGAAAAAATTGTGAATACAAAAGTTGTAGAACTTTTAATTACCTACAACTTTGCCATTGAACTTTTTTCTATAGGACTTGTAGTTTTGTCGGAAATCGAGAGAAACCATTTTTTTCTCTTAAAAGCTCCCCCCTCCCGCTTCCCGAACTCGGATTGACCGTAATTTATTTTTCCTTACATTTTTATCATATTACCCTCCTTTTCTAATGGGTTTCATCCGACTGCGATTTTTTTTTGTTTCAAAAATTATCTACTCTAGTCTAGTGTGTGAAAATTGTCCTGAAATATTTTAATTAATATGATACTATTTTATTAATATATTAATAGCTATATAATTCAAAAACTATAACCACATAACATTTAGCCCTTTTCTTGCTTATTTATAACTAGCTTTCCGCCCGCGGCTTTGCCCGCGTTTTCAAAGAAAAACCCGCATAGTTCCCGTTCCCGTGGGATTTCCGGGATAAAACCTATCCTATGTGTTAATCCAAGTTACCCTCTGTATGTGTGCTAAATTTCATTGAAATCGGTTCAGTAGTATTTGCGTGAAAGAGTAAACACACACATACACATCCTCACAAACTTTCGCATTTATAATATTAGGTTTAAATTAAATCTTGGTTATTCAGGCGTTTGAAGAACTTGAAACGCTATTAGCCCGGAATGACATTTGCATTGCTGTTAAAGAAAGATTAGCGAAGGACTCCGGAGCGGCTGACGAGAAGGAATATGATGATATCGTGGAAAGGCTCTTATCGCGGCCTAGAGCTAGAGGTTCGTAATATCTAGCTTTATGTGTAGTTGGCCATTTATGTAGTCTTATCTAGTTTCTAGATGTCCCTGCAAACATTGTTCTGCTGTACACTTAGGAACAAGAAAAATAGATATTAGCCGAATTTCATATCTTTCCTTTTCGGTGGAGTATGGTAACTAGCAATGTGACACGAGAATAAATTATATTTATAAGTGATTAGTTGACTATTATTTTAACAAATTGTTTGCTTGAGAAACGTGTAGGCGTTATTCAACACGCTCCTTTGGTAAAAATTGTTTTAGGAAACAGAGAGGAAGTAACTGTAATTATTAATCTCGTTAAAGACCATTCTGATGGTTGGCGAAAAGCCACTGTATATTATAATTTCATAGATTCTAACTGTAATTTTTGGAACTACGTATCGCTGCATATACTAGGTAATTTGGCATGTACGTGCAATATAATTGTATTTATTGCATGTAAACCTGGTAGTGAAATAGTTATTTTACGAAATACCCAAGTGACGTCACAATTCCAGGGGTAATAGTGTTCGGATCAGACCAAGAAGTAGCAGGCGTAATGGCAGCAGTACAACGCAAAGGGGCTGGTAGTACTTTCGGCTGGGTTGGCTCTGACGGCTGGAGCGCCAGGGCTCTGGTAGCAGCTGGCAACGAGCCCGTGGTAGAAGGGACCATCAGTGTGCAGCCACAGGCCAACCCAGTGAGGGGTTTCAAGGAATACTTTCTCGGACTGACGCCAGAAAACAACGCTAGGAATCCTTGGTTTGTCGGTAATCATGAATCAATATATGATAAGGATGAGGATAAATAGCTAATTGTGTTGTTATCAAATTCAAATTCAAATTATTTATTTATTTCTTTTACATTAGGTCTTTTGTCTTACGGTTTGGTAGGTACTATAGAAATCTTGATGAAATAAAATTGTATGTAATTGATCAATATAGACTTAAATTTCTGTATTCTTCTTCAAGAATTGTATAGTCAATTCACCTTTAACTCGCTGCATATAGAACAACAAATAAATAAACCGTTTTTCTCACTATATCTCCGTTCTTCTCGCTTCTCTTTTCTCTCATTCTAGACCAAATACCTCTTGTTATTTTTATTTTATTATTGTCTTATACAGAATTCTGGGAAGAGCAATTCCGTTGCCGCTATCCAGGCGCACCTCGTACACCATACAATTTAAACTACAAGCCTTGCACAGGACAAGAGAAACTATCTGCTGAAAACACGGAGTTTGAAGCACAACTACAGTTTGTTGCTGATGCTGTCTGGGCTTTTGTTTTTGCTATCAGGTATCCGGACTCGTATTCTAAGTTCTACAACAAATAAATGTTATAATTTTCATCATCTTTATGTAAACCGATAAGAAGATTTTTATCACCTTATGTTAGAAAATTGATGAATTGAAATAATCCCAAAATATATTCAAACAAAGGTATAACTACGAAATTGTTCAATTTATTAAAGAAAATAACGATAATTTTGTTAAATAAATATCCCTTTAATTTTTAAGCAATGTTATATTGCTTCCTCAGTTATTATACTCGTTGTTGTTATACCTAAGTTGAGTTTATCTGTTTCTTCCTCAGGGATATGCACAGTGACCTATGTGGTGGAAAGCCAGGTTTATGTGAGGCGATGCGACCAGTAAATGGACCAACTCTACTGCGGTATCTACGGCAAGTACGCTTCACAGGTAAATAATATATTCAACACGAAACACTATTAAAGAAACCAGGAAATAGATGTGAAATTTGTACTAATATCGTACTTCGATAATGATAACTTTCAAAATAGTCTTAAATGGTGTATTTTAGACGTTTAATCTTTTAAAGGCAATAATAATCACTAAGTAGGATATTTCTCTGGCGTTACAAACCGAAATGGGAGATAAACATATGGAAGGTGCAATGTCAGCTTTATTCTTAATTTTAGGATTGAGTGGAGATGAGTTTCATTTCGACCAATATGGAGATGGACCAGCTAGATACAATATATTACATTTTAAACAAATCACACGTGGTGTGTATAGATGGATCAGAGTCGGGAAATATCTAGATGGGGAGTTGCAACTGAATATGGATGGTAAGGTATTTTTCTGTTTGATTTCAATTATGTTATTTTCAGAAATACTTATGGACTGAATAATATAATGCAAACACTCTTGGCCATACGCCAACCAATATCACACCGGAATGTTTTTTTTAACTATTGAAACTCAGTCGATCAATATTCTCTGTATGCATGGGCATCACTATAAATGGAATGATCAGATCTGGAAAGTCTCATTCTCCGTTCTTTCGGAAAAGTTTTTTGAATTGATTGAGTATGTAATATGAAAACATAATATTGAATCACATGAGTGGTCATATGAGTAGACTGCACGCTATTGCTTTTCATATGGCAAAACGATGGATAATATTAACGAAAGCTTCAATTTTAGAATATATAAAACTACAGATCGACAGAAGATAATTATGATTTTAACTTCAGATATTCAATTCAAATGGGGGCAGGCTCACCCGCCGGAGTCGGTGTGCAGCGCGGAGTGCGAGCTGGGGCAGGCCAAGCAGTACGTGGAGGGCGAGAGCTGCTGCTGGCACTGCTTCAACTGCACACAGTATGAGGTACGAATTAGAGATAAAAAAATTGGTCGTCTGTAAAGTCGGTTTACTGACGATAGTTGAACGTGACAACGTCCGATTGTGCTTCTTTATCGCTCGTTCCGCGCTCTCGCTTGCACTTCAAGCCTCACATGGAACGCCTCAGAGCGAGGTAACGCCGCATGAGTCATGTTTTTTCGTGTGTGCAGCCAGCTCCATCGAATTATAAGACTTTGTCACGTCAAAAGAGCGAGTGCCGAGCACACGTGTCTGAAATGAAACTTCTTTGGCAAGATTCAAAGATACCAAAATCGTCACCACTGACGTGACGTTATTAATATTTCACTGCAAAATTATGTATCCCTGTTATGGAAGCAATAAACGTTACTGTCTACCGTAAAAAGTTACCGCTCAGTCGCTCAGATATACCTGCGCATTTCAATCGAGCCTATTTTTGGTAGGCTCAAAAACTACACATGTCTATTCCTACACACGTGACGGTTTACCTGTGGAGGTATACCTGTACAGGTGGGTGGGTGTGGGTGTTTTAGAAAAAAACACAGTTAAATAGAACAAACGCATGATTATACAAATTGACAATTGTATTGCAGATCCGATCACCATATTCAGAAACAGCATGTGTAGAATGCCCCAGGGGCACTTTACCAGACGCAGCACGAACACGATGTGCCCCAATACCAGAATTATATCTCCAACCGTCTTCACCAGCTGCTATCGGAGCTATGACTTTTTCTGCTCTTGGTATCATACTGACCATGTAAGTAGTCTTTAAATGTATACCTATTTATGGTAGTTAAGTCCTTTATGGGGTTCTTATTGTAATTAAATTTACTGACCCATTAGTATGGGACAGACGATTTGCTATTTTTAGTAATATTATGAAAAAACATATTGCACTAGTTTTGAATGGGCAATTCAATTCAATTCTGCATTCAATGACTTTAACCATAAAGTTATTGAATGCAGAATTTGTTAAATTTTGGAATGATTTCTATGTCTAAAAACTCATTTCAGCTTGATAGTAACCTTATGGATACTCAGAAGTAGCACGCCAGTAGTACGCGCTAGTGGCCGGGAACTATCCTTCGTGCTACTAACCGGGATACTCATGTGCTACTTGGTTACATTTGCTCTTGTACTCCGCCCAACGGATTTGCTGTGTTCTATACAAAGGTGAGTGTAGTTTTTAACCGACTTCCAAAAAAGGAGGAGGTTATCAATTCGGCCGGTATGTTTTTTTTTTTATGTATGTACACCGATTACTCCGAGGTTTCTGAACCGATTTACGTGATTATTTTTTGTTCGATGCGGGATGGTGTTGAATTGGTCCCATAAAAATTTTATTTGGATAGGCCCAGTAGTTTTTATTTTATGAGCATTTTTGTCTGTATTTGTAAATGTTGCAAGTGCAAGTTTGAAGTCGGTTGTTTTTAACGCAGTTATATAGACTTGTTCTTCTATCCGATATAAAGAATTAGCGCTAAATTTGGATGTTTTATAAAGGCATTATTTACACACATTATATTGTCATTTCATTTTGAGTTATCCTCCTTAAATATATTTTTTTTTTTCAATAAATAAATCGTTTCTTTGCAAGTAAATATAGATAGGGCGAGGCCACAACACTACCGTTGCGGCGTCGCGTCGCAAAAATAACATCGCACAGCAATGCGATGCGATGTCGCAACGCAAAAATTTCATCGGATACGACATCGAACGAAAAGACGCTAACTAACGTTTCAGTTTCTAGTGAGACATGGATTTACATAGATTATATATTTACGATAGATTACGATAGATTTTTACGACGCGACGCCGCAACGCAGTGTTGTGGCCTCGCCCATAGTATTTAATTCAACATTATGTAATTATTATTCCTTCTTTATAGGTTTGGTACAGGATTCTGTTTCACAGTGGTATATGCAGCTCTTCTAACTAAAACTAACAGAATTGCCAGAATATTCGATGCAAGCAAACACTCCGCTCGACGACCATCTTTAATATCACCGAAGTCACAGCTCTTAATATGTTCCATATTGGTCTCAATTCAGGTATGTTATATTTATTACTCCTTAAAATAAACAGCATCATCGTATTCGGTTATCATTTTTGGTTTACCGCAAATTATACCTGCTTTTAGCGGGCTGTAACTTGTGATACAGCCCGCTAAAAGAGGCGAAAGGAAAAGCGAATGTCGAACACGCATTATATTATTACACTTACAGAGTTCACACGGTCGTGTTCGTTATTCGCATCGCCATTCGTGTCGCTATTCGCACGAATGTGTAATTACTGCATTATTTCCCTCCACATTCTATTATTATAGCTACAAAATCAGCCCATTCACTATTTAATAATATACATTACATTTATACATTAACTTTTCTAAAGTATTCCCGAAATACTTTTATTTTCCTTACTTATATTAGTATAGTATTACTAGCGGTCCGCCCCGGCTTCGCCCGTGGTACCTACAAGTTTAAACTAACCTATCTCTCAAGTTGGATCGAACTGCACATGGTGTGCGAATTTTATTATAATCGGTTAAGTGGTTTAGGAGTCCATTGAGGACAAACATTGTGATACGAGATTTATATCTATATCAACATTCAGGTGGTCATAGTGATGGTATGGCAGCTCGCGTCCCCAGCGCGCGCGATCCACCACTACCCGACCCGGGAGGACAACATGCTGGTCTGCGACTCGTACGTGGACGCGTCATATACAATCGCATTTTTCTACCCGGTGGTCCTGATTGTGGTGTGCACGGTGTATGCTGTGCTTACTAGGAAGATACCGGAGGCTTTTAATGAAAGCAAGCATATAGGTATGTGCTGTTAGCACGGCTCCGTAACTGTTAAGAAACAAAAACATTATTTTTTCTCATTACCACATCAAATAAGATATCCTAGATACGTTACCTCTCCTCCTTTCTCCTTCCATATTCAATGTATAGATAAAGTTCAAGATTCTTGAGAGTTTTCTGGCAGAAATCGCTTACCGCTCTTATTTTGTAATCCTGTATTTAGTGTGCAATAAAGAATTTTTCATACATTCATTAATGAAGTCTTGTAAATGACAGAATCTGCGGGAAGGGCAGAAATAAAAATAATTTTCTAAGTCAGGGTTTAATGTTATGAAACTACTAAATTCTACGAAAGGCCATATTGATTACAACAAAAACATTTTCTCAGGCTTCACAATGTACACGACTTGTGTGATATGGCTCGCCTTCGTGCCATTGTATTTTGGCACGGCGAGTCACGTGCCACTGCGTGTCACCAGCATGGCCGTCACTATCTCGCTCAGTGCTAGCGTCACGCTGGCGTGTTTGTTCGCACCTAAAGTGAGTATTGGAAACAAAAACTTTGTCATGTTAAAACAAAAAACAAACACTTGAAAAATAATTTTACTGCGAATTATATCCATTGACTATCATGATAACTCATTTAAATAGCCAATAAATAAATTCATACTATCAGATTTGAGTAGCGCCTTCGATACAGTGAATTACTTACTATTTTGAAAAATTTGCTTTTATTAATTACGGACCAACTCTGTGATTTGCAAAATCACAACACATGACGTATTAAGATAATAGAAAGTCTAACAATGAGTCGCTTTCTCTTCTCTTGTTGCGGCTACTTCAGGTATTCCTCAAGGCTCCAATCTGGGACCTTTTTTATTTATGATTCATGAAAACGACTTTATAATATATCAAATGTATTAATCGAATCGCATCAAAAGAAAAAAAAAATTGTCAACTATCTACCTCGCTATAACAGTGAATAAACAGTTTAACAATGTTGATTATGCCTCTTATTTCAAATATTTTCATGTAGATGTACATAATCCTCATTCGGCCGGAGCGCAACGTGCGCGCGAACATGATGACGTCAAAATGGCGGAGTGGCGCGCGCGGCACCGCTCCGGGCGCGGTGTGTGCAGCGCTGGTGGGAGCTGCGCCCTTACCGCGCCCTGCTGCTACGCCCTCTACAGATTTATCTACGTTGGAAGCGGGTATGTTGCTTTTATTTTGATACTAGGCGCTCGTCAACGCGGGATAAAATAAAATACAGCCCGTGTCACTCAGGAATAAAGTAACTTTATGCTTTTAAAAGATTTTTTCGATTCAGTTTCGTAGCCTATTCATTTCAAATACTAATACAGTAGGCGCTTGCTAATCCGGCACCGGCAATTTTTCCTCTATGCCGGATTGTCGGAAATGCCGGATTATCGAATTAGTATAGGAAATAAGACTTCATATTTAAAATGGTAAGTTGAATTTATTATAAAAAAAAATTACATATTAGGTTCATCATTTGTGACGTTTTCAACCGCGGAAGAGGAAGATGACGCTTTGACCAAATAGCGAGCGAAAGAAACTACTCGAACACCGCCGGCCGCGCCGCTCAGTAGTCCGGCGTTCAGCTATGTAAAATGCCGGATTATAGAGCGGGCTGTCTGAGTCCCGAAGTGCCGGACTACTGAGCGTGCCGGATTGGCGAGCGCCGGATTATCGAGCGCCTACTGTATTTATTTTTCATTATGATATGAACTAGTTTAAAAAGTATGGATAGCGACGATCCCCTTTTTACTATGCCCAGCAGTCATTATTTGTATTTACTATATTTATCCTTTTCATTTTATTTTATAAGTAATTGTCTAGTTTTGTCACTGTTTTAAATGTAGGTATACCAATGTAGGTAAAGTAAACCTTCTTCTTACAATTCCAGAGCGATCAACATCCACGGACCGCCAAGTCCAAACAGACGACCTAAACAGTCCGAACACCAACCAGAACGGACTATGTCTAGACGCCAAGAAGCTAGCAGAACTAGCCGGTGGTCTGCCCGCGTTCGAAGCGAGCGGTGTCAGACGACGCGCGGCGGCAGAACCGGCGGTACGCGTGGCGGTCGCCGTGGTGGGGGGACGCGTTAACTTATAGCCTAGGCTGGCTAGACTGCCTGTTTTGGTCTGACCGGACTAACTATAGGGAGACACATGAAACAAGTTGTAAAGAATACACTCAATAAAATCGGTTGGAGTGAATGAAAATGATTACAGTAAAAAAGTAAATTTGGAGGATATCATGAAGATAATGAGAAGAGAGATGTTATGAGATATCACTCGTATTTTTTCGTGGCTTATTTCGTGCTGGCTTCGTATTCTGGTCCAATATTCAAATTGAAAATGAAATACATATTATTAGACCGGGAGATACTGACACAAAATTTCGAGTCATTTGTAACAGGATGGCGGTTCTACAGGGGTCTTAGTACGCAATGACAAAAAGAAAAACGATGGTGTGAATACTGGTACCGGCGGCTTAGTCGCGTGGGCGTTAGTCGAACTCGTCGGAAAAATAGCGAAGTCAAACGATTTGTAACACAAAAATTTTTGAATTTACCGATAGCCCATAAAAAAGAAGTAGGCGGTTGTGTCATGCCATACTTTTCCGGTGTGACTTACAGCCCGCCATACCGACGCGAATGTGTTGATTTAAAAAAAAAACAATTCAACCATTTGTACCGGGCTAACTTTTGCACAGGTAACCATCGTCGTGCAGCCATTTACGAAAATCGCCATGCCATACTTTTCGGACGATTCCAAATGGTCGCCATACCGCCGAAAATCTGCAAATTTTTTTTTTCGCCGAACCATTTGTAACACACTAAATTTTTTTTTCAACAACTCCTGAATGATTATAAACAGAAGTGTGATAATGCCATACCTGTGGGAGGTGGCGAATGTGTATAAGATTTTTTTTTTTATTGTATGATTTTATTCGTATTTTGAACGATTTGTAACAGTATGGCATTAATCTTTCCTATAAGTTTGAGGTTCAACAAATATAAATACAAAATTTCAAAGATCTAGGTGGTAGAAATCTTCACTTCTATAAATTAATAATAAATTTATTTATGAAGTATGGCAGCACTTTTTCCCCCTACTAGAAGTATGGCAAATATAATAATGGTCACATTTTATCAAATACTCTCCAAAAATCCAAATATGCAATAGTGGTACAAAAAGTTTGGCGAAAAAAAAATTTTTTGCAGATTTTCGGCGGTATGGCGACCATTTGGAATCGTCCGAAAAGTATGGTATGGTGATTTTCGTAAATGGCTACACGACGATGGTTACCTGTGCAAAAGTTAGCCTGGTACAAATGGTTGAATTGTTTTTTTTTAAATCAACACATTCGCGTCGGTATGGCGGGCTGTAAGTCACACCGGAAAAGTATGGCATGACACTACCGCCTACTTCTTTTTTATGGGCTATCGGTAAATTCTAAAATTTTTGTGTTACAAATCGTTTGACTTTCGCTATTTTTACGACGAGTTCGACTAACGCCCACGCGACTAAGCCGCCGGTACCAGTGTTCACACCATCGTTTTTCTTTTTGTCATTGCGTACTAAGACCCCTGTAGAACCGCCATCCTGTTACAAATGACTCGAAATTTTGTGTCAGTATCTCCCGGTCTATATGATTTTATTATAATTTTATAGTACACGCTTCGGCAATAATTTGTACCTAAATACCTACAAAATTTTTAACGACACAGATTATCGCAGATATGGCATTGTAATAATTATCTATTTCCTTAATTAAATTATTGTGAATTGAAATAGAAACATTTCCTGGATGTTGTAAATTCTTAACAGAATATAATATTATTGTTATAAATATATTAGGTAATAGATTTAACTGTTCGATGTTGTTTTAAATGTTATTAATTAATTACAAATACGTGAATATGTGATATTAATGTAAGATAAAAGATTGTAAATAGATATAATTTTAACAGATATAATATTGTGTTGTTTTATTTACGAAACCCTAAAAAAATATTAATTGGTATATAAAAAGAGTACCTACTCGCTACAATGTCGCTAGAATCACAAATGAATATAAAATTAACTTGTGTCAAGAGAAGTAAGCTTAAAAAAATGCAAAAGTTAAAAAAGATGACCTAGCTTAGTTTTATGTTTGTTGGTTTACAGAATAATTAATTTTTCGTAAGGGAGCAAGGTCTCATTCAATTAAAATCAAAGTCAAAGCAAGCTACCTACTCAGAAATTCAGAATGTATGAAAACCAACGTGACCCCAAATTACTTCAGTATTTCAATCACAGATTTCAATCTATTACTTAATATAAAAAAATTGAGATTCTTTATTTAATAAGTCATGACATCTATGACAAGATGTATAAACTACACATAGGAGCAACCGTTTTTTAAATAGTTCATAAAGTTTTGTATAGATGTCACCGTTATCAAAACACTAAAACCGAAGGTTACTGAACTTTAAAAAGTTTAGGTCATTATTTCTTGTAATTACAGCTATGTTGATATAATATTATGTGCTTTATTAAATTTAACGTACTATGCAACATTAAAATTAAATATATTTTGTCTTAATGATTGATACTTCATAAAAACTGACCTAAGGAAGGTTACCTATCTTACCTATCTTGTAATTATATAGAAGCACTTATTTTTAAACATTTAATTTCATTTAGTAACAATTTACAATCATGGTAACAAGCTAAGAGTATATATTACAATTATATACTCTAAGGTAACAAGCAACTTGACTCGAGGATTTTACCAAAGAAAGCCAACATCAAATGACTGGTCTGCAAATATTGCTAAATCACTATGTAATTTTTCACCTGTTATAGAAGAGTAATTAATTTTATGTTCTGTTTTCCCCAAATAAGTTTTAATTCTTATATTGACCGACATAAAGAGAAATATATCATACCCATTCTGTTTCCACAATGATTCTAGTTAATTAATCTATAATAATCAAGTTCATAACTGATTTAATATTATAGTTCTAGAAATCCACGAATATAGAAAATGTTACTTACAAAAATATTTTTTTCTGAATTAGATACTATTATTTATCTATTTTATCTCTTACAGATATAATTCCATTTTCTATTTGTAGTATTAATATTATGTTGTATAATATTATGCATAAAATTTGTGAAAATTTTATTAAGTTACCAACCAGCTGAAAAAAGAAATAATTGTAAAAAATAACTCAATAAGGTAAAAGGATGTTTGTATATTATAATTAGTAATGATGAAAGAAAACGACTCTCAGTACAAAATATTTCAGTCAATAACATGCAAATTTTGTTTATCATTAGTCAAGTCCAAAAATAAGTCTTGCACCAAAACAATGTGGGCGGAAAGATTAAAACAACACTTCGGAGAACACCGTTTATTCTCAATTAAAACAGAATATTATAATTTTCACTAGCTTAAGTTAGAAATGAATGTAATCAAATAATGTATTAGTAATTCATATCAGTAACATTTAAAAATGTAAATATTTCAGACTCATTATTGCTTTATTTCTCTGTTCTCTTTAATACAATATGTTAGCTGTATCCCAGCTTAAGTAGCGTGTTACAAAAAATAGCTTTACAAATTCAAAACGGAAAATTTAAGGTTGTTAATTTGATATATTTAAACCGTTAAGTCTACAACAATGTACATGCTTCACGTCTATGATAACTTCTTTGCTTTCTGATATAGAGTGTCCACAACTTTGCTCATATGGTGGATGGTTTCCAAGACTGTTTCATAGGTTTTCTCCAGGGGTGATTCATCAAATACAATCAAAACACCTTCACCTTGGTCTAAAATTCCATTGAGTTTCTTATCGAGGATCATTTGGGACAATTTCTTCTCTACTTGTACGACAGGGAGGCGAATGCAGCGTGCGACATGGTCTACTTGCACTCTCATGTATGGTTCTACAATACGACACAAGTTTTGTTCCAACATTGTGTCATACAAGGCACCCAGATGGGCACGGACGACTGCATCCTCCTCTAATTCAGGCTTGTAAGCCTTTAAGGCAGCTTGGAAATCGGCTAGGGACCTCTTGTGTGATGCAGTAGCGACTGCACGCATGGCATCTAGATCTTTACCGGCATATTTGAGAGCGGCTTTGCTTCCACAAACTGTGCCAACCTCCTCAGCCTGATTAAGCATTATTTTCGACAATAACATATATTTCAATGCAGTTAACGCCTTTGGGCTGTCTGCTCCATCATAACCCTCGAATGCCTCGTAAAAGTATGAGTAAGCAGTTTTGAAATCGCGTTCATCAGCCGCGTGCAAGATACCAGATTGCAAATCAAGTGCTGCTTGCATTTTTGGTGGACAATAGATAGAATTTGCTGTAGTTCTCGCGGATGTCAACGATGCACGGGCTTTTGGCAAATTGCTGAGGGCATGATAGGTTTTACTCTCCAAAAGAAGCACTTCAACAAGCAAATTTTTGTCATCTAACTTTTTTAATTCCTTCAATAAAGCAGTGGCAAGGTCCAAAGCATCCGTGTACATACCAGTATCGAAATATAGCGCGATCAATCTCGCTTCCAAAGACTGTCGGAGGAAGGTGCGGCGCTCTTCTTTCGCCCATTCTATACATTCCTTGCAAAGCTGAACTTCAATACCGATACCAGCTTCTAAATCCAAGAAGAAATCGACTAATGAACGTACCAGTTTTGCTGCTTTTGCCTTACTTATCAAACTCAAGAACGGCCTCGTCGCTTTTATGAGTTCCGCTAATTCCTTCGCTTTACCTTCCTTCTTGTATTTCTCACCGAGGTTCAGGATGCCTTGCTCCTTGGCCCTTATGTTTTCTTCGTCATCTTCGGGCAGCTCACCTGTGCTAACCATTTTGTCGGTCATGCGGACGTCTTCGTCTCTGTTCGAAGATGAGATGCGTGACCTCTCGAATAACATTGCACCGGCCATTATGTATATATTTATCACTAAAAAACGTATTTATACAATGACACAACAACAGTTACACTTTTTCTTTGTAATTTTGTATAATCGCAAAGTCATCGACGACCTTTTCGGAAACAAATCGTAGACGCGTACAAAGTTGCCATAACAAAACTGAATGATATCAATTTTCTACCATGACTATGGCAGCATAGATAACATAAAAATGATTTACAATTTAAGTACATTTCAAAATTATTATTTTTTAAATTGTTATTTTTACTTTGTATTTAAGCAGGGATGAATAAATTAATTGTTTAGAGTTAAATTATTAAATATCCACATTTAAATCATTTTAACCTTCTTACAAAATCGTTTGCCATCGTTAAATTGGCAATATTTTAAAAAAAGAATGTGAAAAATGCGTTTTTTCGTGCTTACGAATTTACATATTGAATTATATTTTCAGTCAATTTGTAATCAGATTTTAATTTCTTAGAAGTTACCACAGGAAGTGACCACGTAGAATAATAAAAAAGAAATGGCGTCGCAAAAGAACACAAAAATAAGTATTGATAAAGATGCCAGTGATAATTTTCTCTTCGATATTTCTAAAATGATAAAGCAGTTCTACGAAACTCCGGTAATATTTCTTACCAAAAATGATTACTCAGACAGTATTTTCAATACTATGTGTGCTATGAGATCTGCTTTACAAGATGAAACGAAATCCCAAATTATTGATATCATTGTAGATTTTCACTTAAATTGGCTTCATGTAGTGAATGAAATTGAAAATTATACAAAACGTTTAAATGATTTACCAAGGGAAGAAATTTACCAAGCGATAAGTTATACCATTGATGCAATGGGTTATCGACTAAATTATTATCAAAAATATATGAATAAATATAAACCAACCTTATCTAATGAATTGCAAGCGAATTTAATTGCTGAAATGGAAATAGTTGATGAAATGCACAAAGAAATTACAAAGATACTATTAGACCAGCTAAAATGTTTCAGGAATTTTTCTGGTGATGAGGAGTTTCGAGTGAAAGTATCTAGTGCCCTTGAGGATCTATTAAATTGGATAGATAAAATAACTGATGGTTTAGCTATGGATCTAAGTAAATATATAAACATAAATGTACCTCATTTGAGTGGTGATTTAACAAAAACCTTACAACAAATCGTGGATGACCTGCATACATCAAAATCGCCAAGTGCTCAAAAAATGTTAGAAAACTTAAGAGAAAAGGGTAAAGAATTGGGTGCTATGATTCGATGCACTGCCACTCATGATTTAGAAATTTGTAAAGTTTATGAGAAAGTGAATATATTAGAAGATCGTATTCAAAGATTGGAAGCTGAACCAACGTCTGCTGCGAGGATGGCCTTGATACACAAAAAAGAGTATTTAGAAAATCGTTTGAACGATCTTGAAACATTAAAAACAACTTTAAAACAGATGCAACAGTTGACGTATGTACATCTAGAATCAGTAACTGATGATGAACTATGTATTTGTGAAGATTTTTATCAATTTAGGATTTTTAATCATGACTTACAGCCCGAAGATCGTGAACACTTAGTAACTGAGCTGTGCTATTTATGGGATATTGCTGTGTTTGGAGAGCGTAGTCATAAATCTATTATCTCAATTTTAAGTGCTGCTGATATAAAAGAAGAATATGCCGATGAGTTAGGCACATTTTATATTGATCAGCACAGTAGAAAAATTTACAAGCTACCTGACGATGAAATCCACTACCAACCAAATGAACGAGGCGAATTGGTACCACTAAGTGACGATTCTGAACATGTTTATTTCTATGATGAGTGTGGAAGGTATTTTGTAGATCCAAAAACGAGACAAAGAGTTTACAAAGCTCACGCAACAGCAAGTGAGTATATGCTGGATAGCAGTGGTATTTTACTTAAAGTTAAAGAAGAACGGGATGGTGTCATTTATTATTATGATAATTACGGTAGATATTACATAAATAGCGAAGGAAAGCATATTTATCGAGATGAAGACACAGTAAGTGAATATGAAAACGATGGTTTTGGAAATCTAGTTCGAATTCGTAGTCACTTGGATATGTTTGATCTTTGTCCAGGTGACGCTAATGTGACTGAGGATTTTAAATACCTAAAATTAAATTTAGGTAAAGCTTTACAAGTGTGCATCGCTGACGTTATTTTACATCAACCAGCGGATCCTATCAAATATTTATCTGCACGTCTTATAAAATATAGAGAAAATATTGAACTACGAGAAAAACGTGCTAGAGAAAAAGAAGAATTGGATGTAGAGAGAGAAATAAGAATAGCAGAAGAACGAGCTGAAGTTGAACGTGCTGCTAAAGAAGCTGCTGCATTGCTATCACAAGGGGGAAGCGAAGTTACCTATGATTCAAATCTCTATAAATATAATTCAATGCATCCAGATGATGTAGATTCAATAAATGCGAGTTCCACACATTAGAAGATTAATTATTGGATATTTCTATTACTTATCTTGTATTTTATTCTAATTATTATTATTAGTAATTTAATTCTCGAAGAAAATATTTAATTTGAATAATTCTTTTTTGTATGTGAAATAGATGTTTAATTTGAATGATTATGCCTTGCCAGTCAATGAACATGTTTTATTTAAAATATATTAATAAAAATTTAAGTTTTTTTCCCTATTGGTGATATTATGCTCATGTTAATTATTATAATACATATATATTAGAATTCATGTCATCAAAAATAATATGATTATAAGTTGTAAAATATAATTAGGTCTGAAGAAAACTTTCTACCCTCTTTCTACCATTGATGAATATAATTTATTATAGCAACATTTACATTGACAGCTGTAGTCGGCCATATTGCAATTTGTGAATTTGACGAATTATATTTGATGTTCGTTCGCTATTGAGATAGGACTCAAGTCTTAATCACCTGCATTCATTAGGATTATTTCAATAATTACGATAAACCAGTAAATAGCAGGTGATAACACAGATAAACGGATTTATCTTGTGAATATGAGGTGATAGCAGTTGAAAATAGTTTCTCGTGCCTACGTACTTCCTACAATGATTAAAGTTTTGGGGCAAGGCTCTTCTGTATTTTATGTAAATTAGCATGGATAAGTGTGGTGTGACGTATCTGCGGTTGAGTGTTTTATTGTGCGACATAGTGCGAGTGCAGTCGTATTGTTTTACTTGCTAGTTGTGAACGTCTACCCAACGTAAATACACTTGATGGCACAGTGTGTTTAGTTGACAAATAACGATGCCTCCGAGACCACCGCCGCCGCCTGGACCTCCGCCGCCTCCAGGGCCTCCTCCTCCAATTTTCGGAGGAGCCAAAGGGGGTCCTGATGATCGGAATGCGTTACTTAGTTCGATAAGACAGGGAGCAAAGTTGAAAAAGACAGTCACAGTGGATAAAAGTGGACCCTATATTCCGGGCAAAGTGACAAATGCATCTAGTAGTGGTAGTAGTCCAGTGGGGAATGGTGTGAGGGGTGGTGGTATACCAAATGGAGGTGCTATGCCTGCTTTGGGCGGACTTTTTGCTGGTGGAATGCCTAAGTTAAGGCCTACAGGAAAAGGACCCAGTATTGGAAGTAAGTTCTGTCACTTGCCTACACATTACTGTACTAAAGAAATTAATTCTTAAAACTTTAAAATATATTTGCAGTTCTTGATAATATTTTAAATTGCAAGTAACATACACACAAATCTTATTATTTTTATTGAATTACTTTCTAAAACCACAGTATACATGTACATAATATATATTATAGATACCTATGATAAGCATATTTTCAATATCACAAGTAGATTATGCTTATCTACAGATAAATAATATTTAGTGAAGTATTTATATATTTTACAACAGTACAATAGGCATGACGAAAGATTTTCAAAACCTCTTCCATAATGTGTGTATACGTTTATTAAACAAGAAAAACCCTATATTTCGCTAATATACTTAAATTTAACGAAGATAAAAGCCATTTTTCAAAAAATATTTATTAACTGTGCTAAAACAGCTCACAGGTGTCATGGCGTAGGCGTGACGTCACTCTTACGTAAATACGTAATTATCTGTATGCATAGCGAAGTAAAATTAAACAAATATTTAATTATAAAGTGTTATAGAATCTAATTTCAAAGTTTATAAGTGGTGTGCAGTATTGCAATGTAAATCTACATAAAAATAATACCTAAAAAAAGTGTTAGTAATTGTTTAAAGTGAGAAAATAATATGAAATGATTGTATAAATTTGACGCAGAGAAACCCGAACCACATATTCGTGAATTCGCAATTATATTTCTGTTCTGAGTCGATAAAGCATACGTGAAAAAATAGAAAATAAATAAAAATGCGTATTCTCAGCATATTCATAACAACAAAATACACCTGCCGCGAAGTTGTTGTGAGTTGTTTACGTAGACGTGACGTCACGCGTGTTTCAGTCAAAATGGCCGACTGCAGAATTTCAATGTTTTATTTTATTGATAATCTCATTAATCTTAATGTTTTTAATATTTCTAAGTCACTATTTTTAATTTATATATTATACATTTTCCCTTAAAAACACTAATTCGAACATTTATGGATACTGTCGTCATGCCTATTAAATTTAGCTGCTCATTTAAATTTTAGTTCTTAAACCTAAAAAATTATATGGAGCAATCTATAATATAAAAATGAATCCCAAAATGTGTTGGTAAGCGCATAACTGGAGATCGGCTGAACCGATTTCGATAATTCTTTTTTTATTATATTCCTTGAAGTATGAGGATGGTTCTTACGTAGAGAAAACGTAAATATGTACCACGGGCGAAGCCGGGGCGGACCGCTAGTTAAGTAATATATATCGACGATGAAGTATCAATACCTCCTAACTAACATTTTAGCGATTTTCGTTTTATAGCATTTTCGTACTTAAAATAGAGTAATACATAGGCCCATAAAGGTCATTTCTCTGTAAACAGTCAATTTGAGCAAATATTAAAGTGTAGCAATACCTTATAACAAAAGTTGCGTCATTTTTGCTGGCAATATATTCTAACTACACCCTGACGCGTCCGCTCTGTTTTTAAGCACGCTTTCCTTGGACTCATTTATAGTTTATTCCTGGGTTAAAAGTGGTGAGTTTGGCTTTCAAACCAAGAAGAAAGTATCGTAATACGTGCTTCTCCATCAAACTCAACAAACCATCGAAAAATTGCCATTCTTGACGATTTTTTAGATCTTTTCCAAAACTACCATCGCATTACGAGCGTAAAGATACCAACAAATTGTTCGTAGAGTCAATTAAATTACTAAGCATTGTAGATGTTACTGGTATGACGAAACAGATGCTGCCCTGACGTCTAGCACTTTTGTTTCGTTTGTAATTAATTACCTGGAAAAGCATTGTGTTAGCCAACAGCTTTTTTTTTTTTTATTGTACAATAGGGGAGCGCTTGGCCACAATCTCGCCTGATGGTAAGCTGAGATGTAGCCTAAGATGGTGCGCGCTTCCCTAAAATGTACCTGTTCACTCTCCTCTTGAAGACCTCCAAATTGTACTCGTCGGGGAACACAGATTCAGGAAGCATGTTCCAGTCCCTAGCGGTTCGAATAAAGAATGACGATCCGAACCGCTTTGTCCGGGTACATGGAACGTCAACCATGTGGCGATGCCTAGAATCTGTGCGCCTCGACGAACGATGGAAAAATGGGGATGGCGGAATTATGTCGTGCAATTCCGCAGCGCACTCTCCAAAGTGTATCCGGTAAAAAACCGATAAACTTGCCACTCTGCGACGGTGGGCGAGGCTCTGGAGTTTTTTGCCTACTAGCTCATCGTCGTTTATTAGCCTCGTGGCACGCCTCTCTATCGCCTCAAGTGTCTCCAGCTGGTATTTGGCAGATCCATCCCAGAGGTGAGAGCAGTATTCCATGCACGAACGGACCTGTGCTTGATAGAGGTTGAGCAGCTGTACCGGGCTGAAATACTGCAGTCAGATCTGCTTGAACATTCTGCTTGTAGTGCAGTGTATCTGTGAGCTGGGTAATCATCAGCCGGATCCAGCTTGCAGGTAGCGGTATAATGGGAAAAGGTCCCATGACCGGTGTTTGAGATGCCCTTCTGGCTAATATGTCACCAGCATCGTTTGCTCGTGAGTTACTACTTACTGTGTCCTTTTATTCATTGTAGTACTAGGGACTTTCCCAGATCACATACCCTAGTTAGGGCTAGGTGACACTTTAGAATTAACCCTGAAGTGATTTCATGGCTTTTGATTGCCATGAGTGCTGCTTTGCTATCCGATAGGATCCGAATCGAAAAGTTGTTACATTCCTTTTGATTATGGCTGAAGCTGCAAGTAGAAGTCCTAGGCATTCAGCCTGAAAGACTGTATTACGGGGTCCCAAGGGGTGCGAGATGTTAATGTTTAGGTCCTCAGAGAAGACCCCAGCACCCGTGCCATTTTCAGTCTTGGACCCATCCGTGAAGATGAGTAAATCTTCGACGCTGTTGTGCTATGATGTGTTCACGTAGCTGTATCTTATATTTCTTGACTTGAACGCCAACTTAAGAACAAAGAAATTTACGTTCCGAGTGATTATGCCACTATAACCAAAGCAGCAAGAAAATCTCGTCCATATGAAGTTGAACAAATTGAAATAATGTTTTATATTCAAATCACTATCTTCGAGCATAATCACGTGTAGTGTCAGGATTTTAAATCAAAATTTTACTATAGTATTGATACAAAAACCTAATATTAAAATAAAAAAATGTTGTAATCTTTAGAACAATTTCTTCTAAGTATATTGGCAATAACTTGTATCTAATAAATACGGCTTTCTATTTAAATACAATTACAAGCAATATCTAATATCTGCATGTTTTTTTTAAAAAGCTTTGAAGTTACATTTAATAAATGATTCCATGATATCTAATATCCTTTGATAATGAACGTAAGCTAAAATAATAATTAAAAACAGTAACGAAAAAGAAATAAAACGTTTTTTTTATCTCCTGAAAAATGTAGTTTTTGTAGTTAGCATATATTGATACTTCATCGTCGATATATACTATCCATATTTTGTTTGACCCTTCATTTGTGTCGTAAATTTTTTCTAAAATTATTATTTTTTGTTTTTTTGCAATTAAGAATGATGCATATTTAAAATTTTTCTTTCATTCAATATTATATCACGTTACATTTATGAAATGTCTTCATAAGTTTTGTACAGTGCCACAAACTTAAATGACCCGGTGAAAAAAATGTGCCGCCAGTAGTTAAATCAACATCAGTGACACCATCACTGGGTCAGTTAAGTTTGTGGCACTATATGTAGATTACAGAATACAGAAAGAAAGAAACATTTATTAATACAGACAATTTCAATTTTCAACACACAATAGCAGACAAATGACCAAAAAAATAACACAAGTACAATAAAAAATACTTATTTGTGGTTATGTGCTAAAAGGCCACTCATATGACCTCAGCACTAATTAAAACTGTAATTCTGTAAAACCTTTAAAAATGTCCACATTTATTTTTCAAGTTGAAATGTCTATTCTCTACTTTTGATAGCATTTTAACTTCTAATCAATTTGACGAAAAATGTAATACTTCAATATTTAAGATTCAATATTGTCAAGGTCTTTATTTTTGAGAACAAGATAGTATAAGCTCTATCTTCTTTATATATAAAAATGAATCGCAAAATGTGTTGGTAAGCGCATAACTCGAGAACGGCTGAACCGATTTCGATAATTCTTTTTTTATTATATTCCTTGAATTACGAGGATGGTTCTTATGTAGAGAAAACGTAAACATGTACCACGGGCGAAGCCGGGGCGGACCGCTAGTAGTTATATAAAAATGAATCCTTATTTCCCTTGGTCACGGCATCACACATGAATGGGAGGACTGATTTTGATAATTCCTTGTGTATAATATTCCTTTAAGTATGAGGATGGTTCTTATGCAGAAACATGTACCGCGGGTGAAGCCAGAGCAAAACTGCTAGTATAAAATACAAAATACTTTGAATTTTTGTCCCCCACAGTCCAATCTTTAATAAGCTATACAAAAAAAGGAAACATATAAAGACTATCGGGTCATTACTGATGTATATTTGATGACAAATAGGGATATATAATATTATTTGTTATAAGTAAAAGCTAAAACTTATAGATATATGGATCAGTTTAGTTACTGTATGGATTAATTTAGATTCCTAGAAATTAAATGTGTGAAGATTTATCTTAATTCCATATATTTTATTCTTGAACACTAATAAATATAAATTAAGTAAGTTTCTTTCATCAGAATATCTAATATCTAATAGGTATATATTATAAAGGCGAAAGTTTGTAAGGATGTATGGATGTATGGATGTTTGTTACTCTTTCACGTAAAAACTACTGAACCGATTACAATGAAATTTAGTACCCATATAGAGGATAACTTGGATTAACACATAGGATAGTTTTTATCCCGGAACTATGCGGGTTTTCCTTTGCAAACGCGGGCGAAGCCGCGGGCGGAAATCTAGTAAGAAAATAATATTGAAAATGAAACTATGGTTTGTGGAGAAATCAGTGAACATCCCTAAAAAAATTCAAATAAATAAGCTCCTAATTACTGAACTCATTTAAAAAATATCATTTTTATCTTTTAAGTTAATGTTCTTTTTATCCTAATGTAAATTAATTAGCTAAAATGGATTATAATTAAATTTCCTTTAAAATCACTGGAAATCTAATTAAGTAATAAAAATAATAATACGGGCATTTCTCCGCAACTCGACGTCAAGCGCCTATTTTGCGTGAGAGAGGGAGGTGGGGGAAACCAGCTAAAATTGAAACCACCCGAGCTCCTCCATGAAGCCAAGCAGCTTGTGAGGGCTGCCAAAGGCTTCGGGGAGGGACCCGGGAGACCCCAGGTGTCTTGCCCTGTACTCCGCAACCCCCTTACATTCCATGATGACGTGGGCTGCCGTTTCCTCGGTCTCCATGCATGCTCTGCATAGCGGACTGTCTGTGATCCCTAGATTGAAGAGATGTTTGTTAAAGGGGCCGTGCCCTGTGAGGGTCCCTGTTATTACGCGTAGTTGCACTCTACGTAGGTTGAGAAGCCGACGTGCAAGTCTCGAGTCAATGTCCGGTAGGGCTTCTCTGGCTTGCCTGCAGTCAGATCTGCATGACCATTCCGCTCTCTGAGCAGTGCTAGTGAGCTGGGTAATCATCATCCGGGTCCAGCTAGCAGGTAGCGGTATAATGGGAAAAGGTCCCATGACCGGTGTTACAGATGCCCTTCTGGCTAGTATATCAGCAGCATCGTTTCCACGTGAGCTACTGTGTCCTTTTATCCATTGTAATACTAGGGAATTTCCCAGGTCACATACCTTAGTGAGGGCTAAGTGACACTCAAGGGTCAACCCTGAAGTGAATTCATGGCTTTTGATTGCCATGAGTGCTGCTTTACTATCCGATAAGATCCGAATCGAATAGTTTGTTACATTTCTTTTAATTATGGCCGAAGCTGCAAGTAGAAGTCCTAGGCATTCAGCCTGAAAGACTGTATTATGGGGTCCCAAGGGGTGCGAGATGTTAATGTTTAGGTCCTCAGAGAAGACCCCAGCACCCGTGCCATTTCCAGTCTTAGACCCGTCCGTGAAGATTAGTAGGTCTTCAACGCTGTTGTGTTCTGACGTGTATTCACGTAGCTGTATCTTATATTTCTTGTCAAAGATGAATTGTTTTGG
Organism: Colias eurytheme; assembly: GCA_907164685.1. NCBI lineage: Eukaryota > Metazoa > Arthropoda > Insecta > Lepidoptera > Pieridae > Colias > Colias eurytheme. Next base: position 11,099 of record CAJQZN010041009.1, on the reverse strand, counting down.
GATCTTATCACTTATGGCAAGGAGTGAGGACTCCTTCTCAGCTGCCATAGTTAAGATCTTACTGTGTGCTGTAGGCACCATTCTCCATAGGTTTTGTGTCTTTAACCTTACAGCTGTCGCTAGAGCTTCTTGTCTTACAAAAAGATGTAGGGGTGGCAGGTCGAGCATTGCCTCAATCGCAGCAGTCGGTGTTGTGCTCATGCTGCCAGTGATTGCCAGACAGGCGAGTCTTTGAAATCTCTGCAGTTTGCTTATAGCCGCCGATTGTTGTGTCTTTGGCCACCAAACCACAGAGCCGTAAGTTAGCATTGGTCTTATGACAGTTTTGTAGAGCCACATTGTGACTTTCGGGGAGAGCCCCCATCTATTACCAATCATTTTGTGGCACTGCCAGAAAGAAATGCTTGTTTTTTCGATCTTATTCTCAAGGTGTTTGTTCCAGTTGAGTTTATCGTCTAAGGTAATCCCGAGGTACTTAACCTCTTTCGATAACTGAAGTACGGAGCCAAATAGCTTTGGTAGCTGGTAGCTTCCTAGAAGGCGTCGGTTAGTGAATAGAACAAGTTCCGTCTTGCGCGGGTTCACTGAAAGGTCATATTTGTTGCACCAGCGCTCAACTATTGATAGAGCTCTCTGTGTAATTTCACAGACAACACTCGTGAACTTACCAGAGATAAGTATTACTAGGTCATCTGCATATCCAATGGTATGGAATTTGTTTTTGTTTAGTGTGCTGATCAAGTCGTTCACAACTAGGTTCCACAGGAGCGGTGAGAGAACTCCCCCTTGTGGGCAGCCTCTGGTGACCAGCACTTTCTTTGTTTTATCCTTGCTAAGTTGTATCTCTCTACTGCCTAGCATGTTTATAATCCATGAGACTACTGTGGGGTTAACCTCATGCTGTGATAGGGCATTTTGTATACTTGAGTAGTGTGTCTTATCGAAAGCTCCCTCAATGTCTACGAAAGTGCCCAAGCACATTGATTTTTCTTGTAGGGCTTCTTCTATTTTGGACACTACACAGTGTAAGGCCGAATCGGTAGATTTACCGTGGCTGTAAGCATGTTGGTTCCGATGTAATGGAATACGCACGAGGGCAGTATCCCTAATGTGTCTGTCACAGAGCCGTTCTAATGTTTTGAGTAAAAAGGATGTGAGGCTGATAGGTCTGTGGGCTTTCGCATCCGTGTAGTCTGTTTTCCCTGGTTTAGGAATGAAAATAACATCAACAGTCCTCCAGCTGGTCGGTATATAGCCGTGAGCGAGGCTGGATGTCAGAATGGCAGATAGGTGAGACGTGAGTATCGGCCCCCCCCATTGTAGTAAAGCCGGGTATATACCATCTGGACCAGGTGCCTTGTATGCTTGAAAGCTGTCGATTGCCCATTGTACTTTTTCCTTACTGACTATGAGCTCAGCAGTACTCCAGTTTTCCTCACATGGTGTGTGGGTTGCTGTGTCTTTCCTTTCATGTCGTTGTATGAATTTGCAGCCGGGGAAGTGTGTCTGCATCAGAACAGCTTCCGTCTCAGCTGGTGTTTTTGTAAGAGTGTTGTCGCATTTTTTGATCGATCCCAGCTTGGACGTATTGCAGCAGGAGATGACTTTGCGCACTCTGTTTGCTTGATTACAGGATTCAATGCCATCACAGAATTTCTTCCATCCTGCACTGCTTCTGAATCTTATTTGTCTTTTGTATTCAGCTTTGTTTACTTTGTAAGTGTTCCAATCGTGGTCGCAGTTAGTGTTCATTGCACGGTTCAGTGATCTTCTGACCAATTGTCTTTGTTTGGCAAGTTCCGGTCCCCACCAGGATTGCTGTTTGGCACCTGTTGCTTTCATTACCCGCAGTGGGCAGGCAGTGTTATAGCTGGAAATAATATTTGTAGTTAGTTGCTCTGCCAGACGTTCTAAATCCTGTATAAGCATTATTCTGTCTGGAAAGCATGAATTCGCGAGGAGGTTTTCAAGATGGGCCCGATAGAGTGTCCTATCAGTTTTCCTGGGATTCCTTGTAGGAATGGGTGTAATAGTGTTAACCTGTAGGTTAAAACGTAGCCACCTGTGATCGGAGCAAGAAGCCTCCTTTGACACGTGCCAGTTGTTAATGCTGTCTATGATGCCAGGGGTCGCCAGTGTGAGATCAATGATAGTTCTACATCGGCGAGTAACGAAGGTTGGTTCAGCACCTGTATTAACTAAATTAAGACTAGTTGTAAATAAGTATTCAACAAGGTCTCTGCCTCTGTTGTTACCTGTAGGCATCCCCCATAGGGGGTGGTGTGCATTGCAGTCTGTACCAGCGATAAGCTCCAGACCCTCTCCCGCGCAGTACTCCACCAGCCTGGCAAATTCTCGCGGTGGTGGGTCTTCGTCTGCCGGCATGTACGTCGAGGCGATCACAATGTTGGGCCTGTAGTTGTTATCCCCTAGTAGTAGGATGGCGCATACATCCCTAGAACAGAATTCTGTTAGTGGATGCACTTGTAGATTATTAGAGACATAAATACAGGATCTGGGTTTATTAGAACCTGTTATGGAAATAATCTTACCTCCGATGTTAGTGAGGCCGTTGATTTTGCCAGAGTTGCTTACCCACGGCTCTTGGATAAGCACAATGGCCGTAGTGGTTACCTCCAGCCATTTCCTGAGCTGAGCCGTAGCGCTCTGACTGTGCTGGAGGTTTGCCTGAAGAAAGTGGCATTCAGATGAGGGGTTCGCCATCATCAGATAGCATCCCCCCTTCTTCCTGACCAAGGGCCAAGCCACCGAACCTTCTGGTGTACTCATCACTGCTCTCCGAATCAGCCGACTCTAGGTCGCCCGAATCTACTGAGAGCAGGATGAGTTCATCGTCAGGCGTCACCTCCATAGGCGCATCAGTTGTGTCGCGCGATGTGGAGGGAGCTGTGGCTTGCTCCTCACTTTCTGTTGTTAAACTAGGCGGTATTGCAGCCTTGTTTAAGTCAGAATCCGACTTTGCAGACGTGGTCACGTTTTCCACCGTTGGTTTGTTCCATACGGGGGGCCGTTCGGTAAATCTACCCTTTGGCCCCTGGAACTTAATATAGACCGAGCCAAAGAAGAATCCTAGGCATCGGTTATGCTCCATGACCGTAGAGACCAAATCCTCCGGTATGCTGACGACAACAAACGTTTCCGCTTCCTGTACCTCAGCCCGAAGGAGCAACCAGCGGTGTACCTGCGCCCAGTCATTGTGGTACTGGAGTTGAAGGCCGACAACCTTCATATCCTTCCATACACCTGGGAGCAGGATGCCACAGCGCACTCTACGCGGCACGTCCGCAAGTCTTCTGACGCAGATTTTGTCACCAGAGGGCAGTGTAACCTTCTTGGTGGCTGCTTTGAGCCAATCCACCGTCCTCGCATCGTCGCACCATAGCTTAAGGACGCCCCCTTTAAACATGGGTTTGCCCTTAAATAGGATGCGAGCGTCTCCTTCCCTATAGTTCAATGCTTCCTGATGAAGCAAGGGTTGGAGTGATGCCAGGATGTGGTCGGCTTGTTCTTGGTTGAGGTGACCAGTTGGTGTGTCAGACGTTATCGCCACAATTAGATCACCTTTAACTGCATCCGCATAGCTCGCGGAATGGACTGCCCGGGACTCATTAAGGCATGGCTTCTTTTTCGCCCCTCTCGGTGATATAGTGTCATCGAGACGCGATCTTTTAGAGCCAGCATGGTCTCTCGAGCTTGTCTGAACGGGTTTTGAATGCCGATTTGGCCCTGGTCCGGAACCCGTAGCAGCGGCTGCTGAACCGCTCAAAGCCGCGGGCACATGCGGATTTGGGCCGGTAGTTTTATCTACTTCAGATTGTAGTTGATCACGAGCCATTAATTTGCGTCGTCGTTTTCTGCTCAATCGGTTTTTTGTCGTTCCGTCGCTCGAGTTGGAGGTCCGCTTCCCTGATGGGTCGCTTTCCTGGTGTTTCCCAACTGGTGCATTCTTTGCTTTGCGACTCTGTTGGGGAACAACGGTCCAGTCCGAGGACAGATCACCACCGACCGATGACTGTGGGCGACACGACTCAGGCCCCGCAGGAGATTTCTCCCCTGCAGGGTCGAGGGTCCCCCGCAGCCCAACCTTCGGCGCAGTGGGGACAACCAAATTTGTAGGGGGGCGGGAGCATGATTGCTTCTCAGTCACACCCACTAACGGATTCCCTTCAACCAGTTCCATCGGGCCCATCAGGCATTCTGAGGTCCCTCCGTGCGCGGTCGTCGGTGCACCATCTGGTCGCGACTTTGACGCAGCAGCTTGTTCCGCTGTAGGATTTTGTAATGTTGTAGGGTGGCGGGAGTACGATTGCATCTCGGTCACACCCAAGGCCGGATTTCCTTCAACCAATTCCTTCGGTCCCGTCAGGTATTCTGAGGTCCCTCTGTTCATGGTCGTCGGTGCACCGGCTGGTCGCGACTTTGACGCAACAACTCGTTCCGCTGTCGGTTTTTGTGTTTTTTGGTTTGATGCGCTACTCAACTCGTTCACCACGTCAGCCGAGGCTTCAGTGTAGCTCGGCGGAGAAGCGCACGCCGAGCTGGCCAACTTTTTGGGTTTTCCCTTAGGATGGCCGTGTTTAGAACGAGGCCCCGCCTCAGCCGTAGGTCGGCAACACAAGCCCGGGGGTGGTCGCGTCACCTTGGCCGAAGCAGAGCCCCGCCCCAAATTTGCAGGCTTTGGTCCCTTGGGTTTCCCCGGGGGCCCAGCGCCTAAAGCACTAATAGTGTTTCTCGGTCCAGTAGTATTTGACACCGAGGAGGCCTGGGATCCCACCTCCTCAGTGACAGTTTCTTTAAGCAAGTTTTTGCCCCCCCCAGAATACGTGGGGCTGCCTGAGTTCGACTCAGGGAGGGATTCTCCACCCTTGGTGGTACCCTCCTGGGGTAGTTCATTTTTAAAACCTGCTTCCATTCTTCTCCTCCTCTCCCCTCCAGTTTGCAGTACGCCTGCCGGGATAAAACCCGCCAGCCGCTATCTGGGGCTGGGCCCTTTCGGCTCCACAGCGGCCTCATCGGCCCCAACCCCAGTACTAGGTGATGCTGCGCACATACCATCACCTAGGAGTATTATTTAGCAGCCCTCCGGCCAGTTGTCACTCGGTTGGCACCACCCGGGGGGCACGTGTAGGGCAAGCCTATTATAATTAGGTGGTTAAAACCTACGGACGCGAGTGACGCCGCCAAACCCCAAAATCTAATTAAGTAATAAATTATTGTTTTAACCGAATTAATATTAAACACAATTATATAATCATTAGTGGTTACAATTTAGTTAAATAGATAAGAACACCATAATTTAAGTGATTTATCAATTTTAATTTTAATGTACGCAATAAGTCAAGCTTTTAAATTGTATGTTTTCCTTACATGAATTAAGTGAAACTAATTTTATAAAGGAAAAGTTCTTAGTTCTATGTACACCAAAATAATCTAATGTAAAAAATTCTCGTGTCACAATGTTAGTTACTATAGTCCTCCAAAATGGCTGGACAGATTCTCATTAAATTTTCTGTGCATATCGAGTAGTTCTGAGAATCGGACAACATCTATTTTTCATACCCCTAAGTGATAAGAGTAAGGCAGAACAATGTTTGCTGGGACAGCTAGTTAAATATAGTATTTAGTCATTAATTCAGTAATTGGTACACCCATAATTGTTACAATTTTAAAAATGTGTAACTTTCAACTAAACACCATTTTCGTTTTATTTTATTTTTTTCTTTAAAAGTTAAACAATAATTAACTTGATATTATAATAAGTAATAACTAATGCCAAAAAATATGTTTTTTGATGTACAAAAAATAAAAAGTATCATTGAGATTAAACAAAGCATATTATATGTATACATTCTTAGATATAATCATATTATCTGCTATTTTCATCAAAACCACATTTGATACATGAAATGTATAATATAAGTTGAAGGTGTTTTAACTGTTTGTTTTGCGTGTGTACTGTGTAGCGTTTTACCAGTTAAAATTAATCTTCCAATTTGTATTTAATAAATTATATATGGCTTCATCATTAAATGTATAGACTCTTCATACACATTTGTATTTCCCAACAAAAAATGTTTTACGATATTAAATATCGCGCCAATTTTAACATTTCTAAATCTCCAGGCACAACACCAAACGGCCAAATCAAATCGGACAGCGGTGGTTCGTCGCCGCGGTTTGCACAACCCCAGAAATCACCGGAAAAGTCTCGATCTTTCGGCTCCTCCGGTGGGAACCTTATGGCTGCATTGTCTGAAGCGATAGCATCACGGGAATCGCCGAGGGACACGAGGGATTCTCCCAGGGAACCGCGGGATTCGCCCAGGGACCCTCCACCAGCCAGGCCGATGGTCAGGAGGCAGCCCAGTGAGGTCCGGGTGAGAGGACCGCCTCCAGAACCGCCGGTGGCCAAGACTCCTATGCCTTTGGTAAGTGTTTGTTATGTATTAAATATTTAGAAATAATTTACGTTACGGTTAAGGTCTTGAAAGCACAATATGTTATATGATTATGGTGATAATAAAAAGAACATTAGACCATGCTTATAAAGCAGCTCACAAGGAGGAATTTTCTTAAATATATTATATCCCAAACGATAGCAAAAATAATATAGAAATGCTTTCAGATTACATAATATGATTTTTTGCTCATATTTGATCTATGTGTAATTCCTAAGTACGACATTTTATCTATCGAATATCTGCTTAATATAAATTATAAAAAAAAAACACCTTTAATTATAATTTTTAAAAAGAAAGATAATCCTCGGTGAATAGTAGGGCTTTTTCCTGGAAGTCACACGATATCGTTGTTGGCTTCACCAGTCGCCTAGTACGTCTACTTGTCGTTAATGAGCTTTTGATCGTGGGCTTTTTCTTTGACTGTCACATTTAATGGGACTTTTAACTGGACGTATTAAGTGACCCTATCTTACTTAAGATCGCATCAAGTCTATGTAAACACTGTTAAATAGGAAGCAATATCTGTTTTGCTTTCTTGAAAATTGTTTCTTAGAAAACCCTTCTCTGTATATGAAACGGTTCATTTTAATAGAATGAATTATCGTATTTTATTTTTTCATTAACAATTCTTCTAATATTTTGATTAAAACGCGTGAGATATGTTTTATTTCGCGCTCTTTCTTCACATCTTACTCTCGCTAAAGACATCTGTATACTCTATTAGATATTATAATATAAACATTAGATTAGATTCTCACGATATTATTAGTCGATTTACATACACGGCTCGATTACTCATACATTGATTGGCGCCGAAACCTATTCGTAATTGATTCACTTTACAACGCACATAATATTACCTTGACACTTGAAGTATAAACAAACATGTTTTTACCCTAGCATATATTATTACAGCCGAGTATCTCACGTAGTTAAAATTTCATACAAGTTACACCTTTTTCACACTGGGCACTATAAACCCAAATTTAGCACTCGGCTCCCACCGGTTTATCTAAAATAGAACTTACTGGGTGTTAATAATGTAAATAATGTTATGCCCACACGCATTGGCGCTACGGAAATATATTTCGATCCGACATTCAAGAAATAATGGCTTGACATTCAAATTTACGACTTAACGCTTATGAAAAGTAAAAGTATTGACCGAGCAAGGGCATATGATCGAAAGAATTTGTAGTTATCTAGAACATTAAAATCTACAGGGGTAAACATCAGTGTGTCATTCTTAGATTTATGGCATCAACCGTAATTTGTCCATTTATAAGCAAAGTGTACTTTTAAATTTTTTCTTTCTTTCTTTCTTTCTTTCTTCTTTCTAAATAATTCATTCACTGTCTATCTGAAATATCTCATATCGTAAATCTAAAAATTTTCCTTATTTACGTCGAATTTAGGCACGTAAAAATCCAGCCAACCGTGAACAAAAAGGAATCGTTTATTGCAAAGGAATATAATGAGTCAATTACGAGCTAAAAATAGTACCAGCAAAAAGGTGTTACAGCATCGCTAAATAGCATAAAATTCCACCCCAAATTTAAAATTCTAGCCTTGCGACCTCCTTCTTGGTACAGTGCTTAACGATTGAGCGTAGAACCGAAGAGTCATTCGATCCCGAAAATGTCTCGGTTTGGCAGGACATAGAAGATCACCTACTAGTTCTTAAAAAAACGATCAGTGAAACAGATGTATGAATAATGCATCTGCCCTATACCCCACTAGGGCACGCGACTTCACACTTTAGCCTTGCGTCGTCCAAAATATAAATGGATGATTAGCACAGTGATGATAAGCCAAACTTCGCCGGTGGGTGGAGGTGTTGTAATGCCAGTATTTATATTCCGATAATGTTGACCGACGATGCAATCGGTTTCGCAACGCACGTACGCTTTTGGGCTACGGATTTCAATTGGCCGTTAGGACACTTTTGGGTACAGATGGTTATTGTTAGGAACTCTGGTGTTGACAGGTGATAAATAAGAATACTTATTCTTATGCAGTTTTATTCAAGAAAAAACTGTAAGATACTCATCAACTTAAAAGAAGTATTAAAGCTCGATAACATATTGAGACGTCCTTATAATTTAGAAAAGATTTAAACACCACGGAAAGAAAGAAGAACCCTACGCATGCAATATACAAAAAACATAATGTACCAAAAAACACTGACAAAATATAAATAGTGAAATTCACAATTGCAACAATTTGACGCCCACTTGAGGTTTCATATGGATAAGGTTAAAAAATGGTTCGTTACATTTTTAAGGTCGAATTAAGTGTGTCGTAAATTAATGTTTTCTTTCAAATGCATTATTGAATTTATGTATCATTTTATAGTTTTGTCTTTAGGATATCCAAGGTTATTTATAAAGGACGATAACGACCTAACCTTACCTGCCCCCGTATCATAGTGTCTTATAGCAGTATTATAACCAGTGTGCAAGAATGACAGTGCTATATAGGTCGTCTAGCGCCATCACTTTCCCATACTGGAAATAAAATTGCTATACGACATCATGGCAACACCCCTGAAAGAGAAATTGTAAGCATTGAATGCAATAAGGTTTTGCCAAGTAGATAAGGACACAAAAGATACTTTAAGCATCAATATTGCAATAATGAAGAGCAATATGCATCGTATTGTACTCTAATGAAGCAGAATCTAAAGTGATGATACTTAGGGCTTTTGAACCACCTCTTTATATTACTGAAAGGCAAGTAATGCGTTAACACATTTCTTGATGGTAATGTGGACAAATATACAAATGATTATTCGGAAAGAGCATGTCAAAACCACAGCTGATAATATAATATATTCTATACATACTAGAGAAAACCCAAAATTTTCATTTTCTGGGTGTACATTTTTTTCAAAATGATAGTACTTAGGATAATCTATTTACTATCTTGAACTGCCATTAAATGTTAATGTAATATTTTCTATAGAAGTAATACAATACTTATTTTGACTTGCTTTGCAAGGAAAATTGAAGCAACAGATATAGTCCTTACCGTACTAATAATTGTTGTTTGTTTACTGTTAAGGAAATACAATTAAGGTAGGCGCGGGCGGTGTACTTGCGAGTGAATCATAGTTAGAAACTATAGACAATATGTAATAAGTTTTATAATAAAGTGGTTTAAGATTTTCAAGATAATATGATTGTCACGAACTAAACAATGAATATGAATATGAAAGTTTTTGATATTTGCCTTTTTCTTCTCTAATTTCATCTTGCCGAAAAAATTCGATCGCGAGACGGGATTCGAACCCGCGTCTTTCGCCATTCCGAGGTGATTTCTCTATTCTCTAAAAAAATATATCTTCACATCGTTAAGTAGATCGATCCATCTTTAAGTAGTTATTTATACGATTTTTTGTTAAAATTATAAGAGCATTTCATATAAAAGTCGACCAGATTCTAATTGCATTTTGCACGAATTAAAATATGATAATTTTGCAACGGCTTTCTCATAACAGTTCGTTGCTAGTTGCTGGCAGTTGCCACTCCAATTACCGAAAGTGCTTGTCAGTTCGTTCCAACGTTAAGACACGTCCGAATTTATATGAAGCTATTAAAGTTATTAATAATAGAATAATGTTCTTAAATGGTGCTAAATGCCCTATTTAGGGCGCTAATGTTTTTGATTGGGAAGATTTTGGCAAATGGTAAAAAATGATGAAATTCAAAAGAACTTATTATGTGAATATGGTGAGTTTTTCTCTTTTAAAACTTAGCTTGTAGTCTGTCTGTTTCATTTAGACAATAATTAGTCCTTTCGGTTTCTCTTCATATCAATGATAAGGCTTTCAATTGTATTAACATTTACAATACTACTTGTAAAGTTTTATTGTTATGTCCAGCCTAATAATTTAAAATAAAAAATCTTAGACCAAATTAATCTTCTATTTATTTCCTGATATATGTCAATTCTTAAACTAACTAAATCAGAAATCGAATCCACGCGACGGTCATTCCGTTTCGATTAGGTATCGACTATCGTGCGTCACAAGTGTAGATGCGAAATTTTTTTTCATAGTAAATGATAATAATTTAGATAATGAGGATTCTGATATCCTCGGCCTCGTTATCAAAACATGTTTAACACGTGCACTATTTTTGGTGCTAAAACGCGGCTTTTGACTTACTTATTTATTTTTCGACTGTGACTTAGCTAATGTAATATTTCACGACATAAACTATCGTATTCATATTCCATTTCATGATATTCATCAATGTAAAATAACGACAAACGTATCATTTGTGTTTAAAACCGTTTTTATATGGTACGTTTCAAACACAGAGTTTGCACTGTTTCGCCAAGTTCTGTGAACGTTTTCCAAAATCCATCTGAAATGTGCAAAGGTGATAAATAGACTACAAGCCCGCATAGGACAAAAATATGGGTCAAATGAACCACCAGGGGATATATCTAGAACGATAGCAGAGCAAAAAATAATAAGATTCATCACTATGCCGTCACTTGTAAGCTGTCCAACTGGGTGCAGATGAGAATTGAAAAGTACAGGTAGACTCGGTAAATTTTGGTCATATATTTTTGTACGGCATTCTTAACCATCGATAGATCCATTAAAAA
>CAJQZN010041007.1:0-11747 GCA_907164685.1 Colias eurytheme | reverse complement strand
TTTTGCAGCTTCTTCAACATAAGCGTGTAATGGATTTGTTTGAGCATAACTTCGTAAGTAAATTCCACTTCGTAATTTACTTGCTTGATCAATATGTTTTGTTCAATAATCATCAAACGAAGTAATAATTGCACTTCGTTCAATTTGATTAATAACATCAGCAGGAACATCTTCTGTTCGCGCTAAATAAAATTCATTCATTTTTGTTGCCACATATTTAGCAACTTCTTCTCGCTTCATTTTTTCCATGGCTGCTTTATCTAACACATTAGCTGCAACAACTTTATCACTAATCCCCTTAATTAAGTAATCATAATGAATAAATCATTCCCCATGCGATTCATTACCAAACATTTTGGTTAAATCATAAGCTGCCGAATATTGCATTTTTTTAATAATTGGTTTTAAATCAGTTGCTGTTAAAATTTGATCACGTCGTGCATACATTGCTTCACGATGTTGTGCTAAAACATTATCATAATCTAAAATATGTTTTCGTTGATCAAAATTCATTCCCTCAACTTTTTTTTGTGCATTAGAAATTGCTCTTGTTAACATTCGTGATTGAATAAAATCCGAACCTAACCGAGCAAAAATTCGACGTAGGCGATCTCCACCAAAGCGCATCATTAATTCATCATCCATCGCAACATAAAACCGCGAAAAACCAGGATCTCCTTGTCGTCCTGCTCGCCCTCGTAACTGGTTATCAATTCGACGTGCTTCGTTTCGTTCAACCCCAAAAACAGCTAATCCTCCAATTTCTTTAACACCATCACCTAACTTAATGTCTGTTCCCCGACCAGCCATATTTGTTGCTAAAGTAATAGCTCCTTTTTCACCAGCTTTTGCAATAATGTCTGCTTCACGCTCATGATTTTTCGCATTTAACATTTCAAATTTTAAGTTAGCATTTCGTAAATAATGCGACACAATTTCTGATGAATCAACTGAAGTTGTTCCAATTAAAATTGGTTGTCCCTTTTCATGCAAGGCAATAATTTCTTTCATCATTGCTTGCATTTTTGCATCACGATTTGCAAACATATAATCAGCTTCATCACGACGAATTAATGGGCGATTAGTTGGAACTTGAATTACACGCATATTATAAATTTTAATAAATTCTTCTTCCTCTGTTTTTGCAGTACCAGTCATCCCACTTAATTTATTATATAATCGGAAAAAGTTTTGGTAAGTAATTGTTGCCATTGTCACTGTTTCTTCTTCAATATCAACACGTTCCTTTGCTTGTAATGATTGTTGCAAACCATCACTATAAGCACGTCCCGGCATTAAACGGCCAGTAAACTGATCAATTAAAATAATTTCATTATTTTGAACAACATATTCAACACCATTTTTAAAAACAAAATTAGCTTTTAAAGCATTTAGGATTAAATGGTATAATTCAGTATTTTTAATATCAAATAAAGAATTAATTGAAAAGATTTTTTCTGCTTTAGTAATTCCTTCTGGAGTTAAATAAACTTGTTTTGTTTCTAAATCAATTTCAAGATCATTCTCTCGTGATAATGATTTTGCAAAATGATCAGCTGCTTGATATTGGGGTGTTCGGTTTTGACGTCCCCCCGAAATAATTAATGGCGTTCTTGATTCATCAATTAAAATTGAATCAGCCTCATCAATAATGGCATAATTTAATCCTCGTTGGACTTTCTCGCTGTAAACTTTTACCATATTATCTCGTAAATAATCAAATCCTAATTCAGCATTAGTAGTATAAGTAATATCACAACTATATGCTTCTCTTTTTGCATCTTTAGTGATATCACGAGAATTTAAACCAACTGTTAAACCTAAAAAACTAAAAACTTGACCATTAATTTCTGAATCCCGTCTTGATAAATATTCATTAACAGTAATAACATGAACACCCTTACCAGTTAAACCATTCAAATATGTTGGCATTAAAGCAGTTAAAGTTTTTCCTTCCCCTGTTTTCATTTCAGCCACATCACCTTCATCAAGAACAATGCCCCCAATTAGTTGGACACGATAAGCATGTAATCCTAAAATTCGACGAGCTGCTTCACGGGCAACAGCAAATGCTTCAACTAAAATATCATCTAATGTAGCACCTTCTGCTAACTTCGTTTTAAATTCATTTGTCTTTTCTTTTAATGCATCATCAGACAATGCTCGCATTGTTTCATCTAACGCCATAATTTTATCTGCTATTTTCCCATGTTTTTTTACAATTTTACGATCGCTAACTGCCATTCAACTATCTCCTCTATTCTATATAATTATAAACATTCACATTTATTCTATCATAAAAAACAATAGTTGGCATAGTTATTCCATTTTGAGGGTGAGTAACAAAGATACGGATTTACTGAAAAAGTAAATCTTTTTTATTTGTTAAATTGCAAGGTTGTTAATAACTAAATATTAATTTGTTGTGGTAATAAAAATGCAACAAATGTTTTTCAGTGTGCCAATTTTAATTAATAACGACAAGTTAATTAACTAGTTTATTAACAAGTTAAATAATTGGTTAAATAACTAGTTGTTTAACAAGTTTAGCACCTTGTTCAGGGCAAAACTGTTAGATTGGTGGTGTTAATATTTATAAAGAAAAATTGGTTTATGTATATTTAAACAAAAATTATATTAGATCAATTGAATTTGATACGTTAACTTGTAGAAATATAATTAGTCCAATTACACCAGGTGGTAGCATATTAATTCCTAAGCAACTTATTTATAATGCAAAATATTCAAATCAATTAAAATTTTTGTTATTTCTAAGTCAAAAGTATGAAGAATTTATTATTGAAAATGGTGCAAAAAGGATATTAGGATATATTGTTGGCATAGAATTGAAGAATGCAATAGAGGTTAGAGCGAAAAATAATATTAAAAACTACAATAATCAAGCAGAAAATTTATCAGTTTTAAATAAATTGATAACTATAATACCAGTTTTACCAATTCTGAAGAAGAAAATTTATTTGATACAGAAGAAGGAAAAATAATATGAGATTAAAGAATTATTTTTTTGCAATTTATTATTGAGATGATAATCACTTGGGAACTTTTGATACTTATGAAGAAATAATATATTTTTTGTTTGGAATTGATTCATCAAATAAAAATTATCAATTGTAAAGTAAAGATGCAAGTAGGACAAATAGCCCTTATTAATCTGATAATATATCTTTTATTAAAAATTGCAACTATTTTTTCAAAAAAAAATAATTTTTTTAAATTATGTAGTTATTTCAGCATCACGAAAAATGATTTTTGTTAAAAATCTAAAATTAATAATTTAATTACTAAATATTTTGTAAAAATACCTCTTTGGAGGATAATCAACCTAAACTCGGTCGTGGTTTTTCATTAATAATTTTCATAACCTTATTAATTTCTTTTTGAGTAATTGCATAAAATCATGGGCGTTTATATCATAGTGAAAAGTTGTATTTTCAAATCCATCAAATTTATCAAAACAGTTAATTATTCATTGACCATAATGTTCAATTGTATCATTTAAATTTAAAGCATCTTGAGGAGTACTTACTTTTTCTTCAATGATGTATTTATCATAATTACCATTTTCATTTAATTTGTATCCCGACAATAAAAACACTGTATGATCTTCACTACCACTGGCATAATCAACACCAATTGAATATAAATCAAATTCATACTGTTTTGTATTTGTGTTATAAAAATGTTGTAAATTAAATTCGTTAATATATTTTCTATAGCCTCTTAAAACATAAATGCTTAGGTCACTATCGTTATACTCAAATCCGTAGTATTCAAGTTCGTATAAATCTGGTCGTTCTTCTTTGTTAGTTAAAACTAATTTTTTTGTAATTTGTGGAATTTTATCTCAAACAGCCCCCATTGTTAATCGTAAATTAAAAACACCCAAACCATTAAATGCTTGTTTATTTTCTGAAAAAACTTGATTTTTTTCTTTTAAAACAGTTTTATTTTTTTCATTTAAAGGTAAAAATGGAGTTACAAATTTTTTATAAAAAATATGATACTTGTCAAAAGGATTGAATGTAAACTCATTAGAATATGTTTTATGAAAGTATGTAGTAACATCAATATATTTTTGTTTTATAAAATCTCATTCTTTAAATGTTCATTCTCATTCTTTAATTGAAATAGGACAATCAAGATTATATTGTTCGTTATCATTTTCATCATTGTATTTTTCATAAGATACTTTTAAACTTTTTGATCTAAACATAGAAATTCGCAAATTATTATATCTTTTATCTAATTCTTTATCAGTTAAGATTTCTTTTTCTTCGGCATGAATCATTTCATCAGTTCATGCAGATAAAATCCCACTTCCTTTACCAACTTTCCCCATAATTTTATTAC
Organism: Colias eurytheme; assembly: GCA_907164685.1. NCBI lineage: Eukaryota > Metazoa > Arthropoda > Insecta > Lepidoptera > Pieridae > Colias > Colias eurytheme. The sequence goes on along the minus strand of CAJQZN010041007.1, from coordinate 7,376 downwards.
CATTAGCATAACCAACAAAAGCAATGCGAACACCACTAGGAAAAACAATCTCTCCACCCTCTTTAACATTTTTAGGTCAAACAATGCCATTTTCATTGTCAGGTCCCAAATCAACACCATATTTATCATATAAATAATTACATACATTAATTGTATCGCCAAAAGTAGTATCTTCGTGGGTGTTGGCATATCTTCGTAAAATATTAGATGAAACATCAAAAAAATTACACGCTAAAAATAATTTATAAGCAATATGAACTCAGGTTTTGTTTGTACCACGACCTGCTGAAACAAACTTAAAAAAACAAGAAGATGTAAAATATCTAGCATATACATCTAGTACAAAGTCTTTAAATACTTCTCAATCAAAACCAAAATTATAGTCACTAAAATTTAAATCATATTTTTTATTTAAGTGTTGATATGATGTTACACGTTTTTTGCCATTGATATTACTAAATTGTTCCATTTTTTAAACTCCTTTTATTAGCGGTATAATTTTAATTATAAAACCCAAATTAAGAAAGTGAGTAACCATATATGGAATTAAATGTTAATTTTATTAATAATTTTTTTATAACTCAACATAATTTAACAATTAACACGTTATCACAAACTTTAATGGAAAGAGATGAAGAAATTTATAAATCAGGTAAATGAAGAGATGAAGGATGAAAACCAAAAGAAAAACGAATTCGTAATATAGTTGATGTACATGGAGAATTAAAATATATTAGAAGAATTTATAGAAGATGAAACTATGAAGATAATTGCTGAGAGTCTAAATCATTTTTAGATGAGGAATTAGGAATAAAAAAGTATCAAAAACTTAAATGAGATTTAGAACTAAAAATATTAGAATTAGCAGAAGGAAAAAGACAAAAAGATATTATTGATTGTTTTCCTTGATTAAATTTATCAAAAATGACTATTTCACGAACAATTAGAAAATATGATATTGAGTATTTTAGCAGTCATTTATTTAATAAATTTGAAAAGATTAATTTAGAAGAAAATTCATGTCTTTATATTTTTATGGATGAAGGTTTTGTCACATTAAAAGAAGAAAAAACAGGTGAAATTAATACCGAAGATTATGTTCAAAGAATATTAATGGAATTAGAAAAATATTATATTTTACCTGAAAAAATTAAAATTATTGTTGGTGGTGACAGCGATAGTTGAATTATGCAAACAGCTTCTTTTTTGGGTGCTAAATATGTTTTAGATCGATTTCATTTTTCCAAAGAATTAAAAACAGCTTTTTTGAAAGGAAGAAAAACCGAAGCAAAAATAAATATTTATAATAAATGTTATGATTTGTTTATTAATGGTGAGTATGATAAATTACTAAAAATTGCTAATTTTCATCAAAAAACAGAATTAGTTAGATATATTAAAAATAATAGTAAAGGCATTAAAAACCAAAAATTAGAATACAATATTGAGGGTTCAGCTGAAAGCGATATATCTTGATTTCTTAAATCAACTTTGGGTTATGGAGCAAAAGCTTATGCATATAAAAAATATAAAAACTTATTATATTTAAAATTAGCAAAATTAAATAATATAAATGTTATTAATACAATTAGAAATAATAGAAGATAATTTGTTTTAAAAAATGATATTAAATTAAAAAATCATTAAATAAATGATTATTTTTGTGTTGTTAAATTTTAATTATCTGTTTAAAAAATGTATTTTTATGTTAATATAAATTTAACAAATAAAAAAGATATTCCGTTTCTTTTTATGAATATTGTAAATCCGTAATTAAGTTACTCGCCCCCATTTTGACAAAAAAAACGACATTTTGTCGTTTTATTATATTATTTATTTTGAACAGCTTCAATACCAGGCAGTGGTTTCCCTTCCATATATTCTAAAGTAGCACCACCACCAGTTGAAATATGCGTAAATTTATCTTTATATCCTAATTGAATTGCCGCTGCAGCTGAATCGCCTCCTCCAATTAAAGTAAAGGCTCCTTTTAATTCAGCAATTGCTTCACAAACAGCTTTTGTTCCAATACTATAATTTTTAAATTCAAAAACTCCCATCGGTCCATTTCAAGCAACCGTTTTTGCATCCGCTAATTCTTTTTTAAATAATTCAATTGTTTTGGGACCAATATCTAATCCCATATAACCATCATCAATATCCAAACCTGTTGTAACTTTTGCTGGTACATCAGCAAATTCAGGTGCTTCTAATGCATCAATTGGTAAAATAATTTTTCTTTTTGCTTTTGCTAAAAAGGTTTTAGCAATTTCAACTTTATCAACTTCTAATAATGAATTTCCAATTTTGTGACCTTGAGCAGCAAAAAAAGTATATGCCATTCCACCACCAATTAAAATCTTATCTGCTTTTGTTAATAAATGTTCAATTACCCCAATTTTATCGGAAACCTTTGCGCCACCAATAATAGCAACAAATGGTTTAACTGGATTGTCTACTCCTTGTGACAACATTTTTACTTCTTTTTCCACTAAAAATCCTAAACATGATTCAGCAATATTTTCTGCAATCCCAACATTTGAAGCATGAGCACGATGCGCAGTTCCAAATGCATCATTAACAAAAACATCACCTAAACTTGCTCAATATTTCCCTAAAGCAGGATCATTTTTGCTTTCTCGTTTTGCAGTTACTTTACCATCACTATCAACACTAATTTGACCATTACTATTAATAATATCAGCAAAGCGTGTATTTTGAAATAAAATTACATCTTGATTATGTATTTCATCAATAGCTTCTTCCAATTGTTTTCCTTCAAAAGCATTAATAAACTTAACTGGTTGTCCTAATTTTTGTTCTAATACCTTTGCCACTGGCGCCATATCACGTTTTTCTAAATCATCAGCTGTTTTAACTTTCCCTAAATGAGAAAATAAAATTACTTTTGCTTCTTGTGCTAACAAATATTTAATTGTGGGTAAAGCTGCAGTAATCCGATTATCATCAGTAACTTGCCCATCTTTCATTGGAACATTAAAATCAACACGGACTAAAACTTTTTTTCCTTTAACTTGAACATCTTTTAATTCTTTTTTGTTTGTCATAAATCCTTCTCACTTTCTTTTTCATCTTTATCCAATATATATCTTACCGCAAAAAATACCTTTTTAATGACAACTATTAAGGTATTCTAAGGCAAATTGCGCTGCTTTTGCTCCATCACTAATCGCAGTTGCAATTTGTCGTAATGTTGTATTTGTCACATCACCAGCGGCATATAATCCTGGCAATGCTGTTAAACATTTATTATTAACAATAAAATAGCCTTCTTCATTTAAAACTCCTAAGTTTTTTGCAAAATCACTAATTGGAATCGCCCCAATATATGGGAAAATAGCACTAACTGGTAAATTATCAATTTTACCTGTTTTCACATTTTTAATAACAACTGTTGTCACCCGTTTTTCGGTCACATCCTTAATTTCAGTTACTATTGTATCAACAATAAAATTAATTTTAGGATGTGCTTTTACTTTATTCACAATATTATTATCAGCACGAAATTCATCACGACGATGAATTAGAAAAACTTTATTAACAAAGCGCGCTAAATAAAGAGCTTCTTCAAGAGCAGCATAGCCTCCCCCAACAACAACTACATCTTTTTCTTTATATAAAGTGCCATCACAAACTGCACAATATGAAACTCCATGTCCTTCTAATTCTAATTCACCAGGCACTCCTAATTTACGTTCAAGTGTTCCGGCTGCAACAATAACTGCTTTTGCTAATAAGATTTTTTTTGAAAATAACTCTAATTTAAACAAATTATCTTGTCTTATAATATTTGTCACACGATCAGCAATATATGGGATTTTTAATTTTTGGGTTTGTTCAAACATTTTCATGGCTAATTCATAGCCTTGAATATTATCAAAACCAGGATAATTTTCAATTTCACTTGTCTTTGTTACTTTTCCTCCTGGTGCTCCTTTTTCAATCATAGCAATATTTGCCATTGCTCGTGCAGCATAAATTCCTGCTGTCATCCCACCAGGACCAGCTCCAATAATTAAAATATCATATATTTCATTAGTATTGTTTTTCATATAATCATCCGCCTTTTCTTCATTTTATAACAGCTATCCATTGGGCAAATAATATTAAAATAATACCAATTACAATCATTAAACTAAGAATAACATAATCCAATGTTCGCATATTTTTTAAAAATAAATCATGATCATCTCGTTGTGTTTCTAAAATAATCCGAATGAAATTATAACAAGCAATATACATCCCAGTTTTAATTCCACAACGGAAAATTTTTAAACGATGCGGGTTTTCTATTTTTTCTAATTCTCGGACATCAGCTGTAAAAATTTGTTTTAATCGTGCACCACAATATTTCCAATGTGCTTTCATCACTTGTTTTTTTGTCATCTTATGTTTATTTTTAAAATAAACTTTTTTCAAATTTACTTGTTGTGATAAATTATTAACAACCATTGGATCGGGTTTGATATCATAATATCATTTTGCTCAAACACCTTTTCACGATAACTGCATAAAATCGGGTTCTTCTTTTTTAAACCTTCAATAATAACTATAACGAAATATTAATGGTAATGCAATCATAATTAAGAATCATAATAAAATATTAGCCAATGATTCATATAGAAAAATTGGTTGAAAATATTGCACATTATTAAAATCAGTTGGGTCAACAGGGTTTCCGTTAATCCCAATTGCCTCTGTTGGCTGAAAATTATTTGGTACCGGAGTTGGGACATATCATTTAAATAAATTATCACGAATAAAACTTGGCAATCACATTAATTGTTCGCGTGCAATCGGTGCTCCTAATAATTCATGATTAAAAAAATTACCTCATCGCCCAATTGCTTGTGCTAACAAAATATTTGGAACAATTAAATCAGCATATACTCATAACGAAATATTATGTTTTCGTGATTCAAAACCAAATCAAATTCAGCCGGCAATTAAACCAAAAATTAGCCCCCCATGAATACTCATTCCTGGTTCTCAGAAAGCAAATAATGTAAAAAAGAAAATTGGATTTTTAACATCATATTTACCAAAAAAACTAGCCCCTAATAAAGCAATCGGTGTAATCACAAAAATTCCTCAGTAAAATCCTTGCGTTGGAATATCACGTTTACGAAAATTAATTCATGATAAAATAATTGTAATTGCAAAACCACAAAAAATTAAAAATCAATAAGGACGAAATCAATTTCCATAAGTATCGTGGGCAATTCATGTTGCTAAATTCACGTTATAAACTCCTTCTCAATTCTATTTTGAATATTCTTTAAAACGATCTTGTAAAATTTGCATCGAAGAAATTCCTGCTTCATCTAATTTTAATTTTGAAACTGCTGTCTCAACTAATTCACTAACATTACGCCCATATGTAACTGGAATTGTTACAATTGGTACCTTTGTATCTAAAATTTTAATATGTTTATACTTAGATCCTAATCGGTCAATTGATTTATATTGTTCATCATCTAAATGAATTAATTCAATTACTAAATCAATTTTTGATTCATCTAATAACACTTGCAAACCATAAATTTTACTTAAATCTAAGATTCCTAAACCACGGACTTCAATTAAATTTTTTAACATTTCATGTGATTGCCCATATAATCTATTATTTCGTTGCTGAATAATAATCCGATCATCACCAACAAACAAATGATTTTTTTTAATTAATTCTAATGTCATTTCTGATTTTCCAATTCCTGATTTTCCTTTTAATAAAATTCCTTTTCCAAAAACATTAATTAATGATGCATGTTCTTCTATTACTGGTGCGAAATGTTCATCAAAAAATTCTAATACCATTTGATATAAACGACTTGTTGTAATATTGCTTGCACGAACAACTGGACAACTATGTTTTTCCGCAATTTCTAATAATAATTTATCAGTAAATTTTTCCGTTAAAATAATCATTGGAATATTTTCATTTAAAATATACTCATATCGCTCTCTTCTTTCTTTTTCACTTAAGGTATTCACAAATAATTGCTCTTTATTTGATAACAAAACTACCCGACGATTACTATTATTTTTTTCAAAATCAAAGCCAGCTAATTCTAATCCTGGTTGATTAAGACCATAAATTTTAATAGGTCGATTAAGACCATCCCTTCCAGCTAATACCTCGTAGCCAAATTTATCAACAATATCTTTTACAATAAACTTTGTCATTCCCAGTTCCTCCCTGTAAATTAATACTATCACAAATCATTATTCTGCTTCAATTTCAATAATAATATCGCGTAATTCTGCAGCTCGTTCAAAATCAAGTTTTTTACTTGCCTCATACATTTCTTTTCGTAAATCTTGTAGTAATCCTTCTTTAGCTGTTTTATATTCTTTTGATTTTTTATTTTTAATGTTATGTAATTTATCATCTTGACGTTTAATATTAGTATAATCACGAATATTCTTAATAATTGTTGTTGGAGTAATATGATATTTCAAATTATATGCCTCTTGAATTTGCCGACGGCGAGCAGTTTCTCGCATTGCTTTTTGCATTGATTCAGAAACACTATCAGCATATAAAATAACATGCCCAGCCGCATTCCTTGCAGCACGACCAATTGTTTGAATTAAACTTCGTTCATTTCGTAAAAATCCTTGCTTATCAGCATCAAGAATACAAATTAATGATACTTCTGGAATATCAATTCCTTCACGAATTAAGTTAACACCAACAATACAATCATAAACTCCTTTTCGTAAATCCAATAAGATTTGACTACGTTCTAAAGTTTTTAATTCACTATGTAAATATGCAACTTTAACATTTTGTTCTTGTAAGTAACTTGTTAAATCTTCTGACATCCGAATTGTTAAAGTAGTAATAAAAACACGTTCATTTTTTTTCCGACGAATTTTTACTTGTTCAATAATATCATCAATTTGTCCTACTGTTGATTTTACTTCTACGGTTGGATCTAATAATCCCGTTGGACGAATAATTTGTTCAACCACTTCATTATTTACTAAACCTAATTCATAATCACCCGGAGTTGCTGAAACATAAATAACATTTTTTAATTTTTGATTAAATTCATTAAAATTTAAGGGACGATTATCTAATGCACTTTTTAAACGAAAACCATAATTTACTAAGGTTTCTTTTCGACTTCGATCTGTGTTATACATTGCTCGAATTTGTGGCAATGACATATGTGATTCATCAATAATAGTTAAAAAATCTTGGCCAAAAAAATCAATCAAAGTATACGGCGCTTCACCTTCTTCTCGTAAATCTAAATGTCGTGAATAGTTTTCAATTCCAGAACATATTCCACTTTCATGAAGTAAATCTAAATCATATTCAGTTCGTTGTTTTAAACGTTGTAATT
>CAJQZN010041006.1:21033-42350 GCA_907164685.1 Colias eurytheme | reverse complement strand
ATTTATTGAATATAAAATTATACAGAGTAAATTGATTACGTTGTTTTGATTCAGCGTATTGCGTTAGAGGGTACGGTTTCGATCTCCATTTATATAAAATTATTTAGTTTTGCAATGTCTGTGCGTTCATAATATTTAATTATTTAATAAAAGATGTCTTAAATCTTTTCATATTAGTACAGTATAAAAACATCATTTCAAATACCATTTAAAGTAGGTATCATTAAGATGTGTCCTTCATCATGAGATGATAAATCTTTCAGAACCACTACATTTTCCTATCTTTAAAACGTATATTTACAGTAAATCGATGAATGAAGTCACGGGCACAAACTAGTTTATGTTACTAGCAATTTATTGCGTCTGACACGCATCATTAAAGAATTTACACTCGGTAATAGACCTAAGATGTTCAGGGCCACACATCTTTGTTTCTGACCTTTCACTGCACTATAACATCATCATTTATTTGTAATTTAAACCTTATATCTAAAGGTATAGAGTCAAAATTCGCGTATCATTGCATTATAAAATTTGAAAAAGCTCTCGTTCGAGTGTCAAATCAAAATGCAACTTTATTGGCTTTGAAACAAGATTCATTTTTAACTGTAATAACAGATGTATGAATATGATAGATCATGAGTAATGAGTTCCAAAGGCGATAAGGTGCATCTTGTGGTATTTCCTTGTATTTACAGTTGCCATTTTCTGTTGAGAAATCTACATAGGAATGTGTATGAAACTGAAATTACTAACGTTGCAATAGTTTATCTTACAATAGGCGGAGATTATTTTTTAATGGGAAAATTTGGACATCTTTTTTAATAATATAAACACTGATACATCTTCAAAATCTTCCTTAAACCATCCCTATCTTACTAGAAGAGCCAAGGCTTCGAAAGATTTCCGAGAGAAATTATATTCCTCCATTAAATTGTATATTAATACTTGTATATTAATGCACAATTTCCTTATTCCAGGTCAGTACAACCCAGCCAAATACGGAGGTTCATCTGGCGCCGCTGCCTTCACTCAAAACTACAACGCTCGCGCGCAAGCTGGCTTCAGACGATTCTAGATATAAAAACCAAACTCCCGCGCTTAGATAGTACGTGGTAATGCGCACAGTCCAGTATAATACGACTAAATTGAATAGGTCAGATGAGATACTAAAATACCCTTGAAAAAGGGAATTGCTGTCTTTCAAATTGGTTGTCCTTCACATAATGCTATTAATTAGTATTATAGTTCCCATCCCTGACCCATCCAAGGTTCCCATCCCACCATCCTTCTATCCCACCTACATCCTAATCCAATTTGAGGCTCGAAAAACATTCGGAATTGTGGATGTTTTAGGTGTTCCTTTATCGCTAAATAGGCGATTCAAGTCCCTTCCCTTCCTATCTGAATACTTCCTGAAACTTAATAGTTTATATTCAAACGTCTGTATTAAATAAAAGATTAAACATTTTATAGTTCAATGTTTGATCTTTTGCTTATTATTGATAGTTTAAATTCTTCTTAGTTTAAACTTTTAATGAAATAGTCGTTATCTGTGAAATTGTACTCACTTACCATTTACTATCTCAAAGTGAACGAGGCTCGCGAATTAAGTGATATTATATCAATAATAATAACTGAAATGTGATAGAAAATACTCTAATATTGTAGTCATTGATCCAATGATCCAAACGCGATTTATTTATTCTATGAATAAAATTAAATTCTTTTGTAAATATATTTTTTATTGAACCCTATATTTTATCCCAATCCTCAATGCAATCTTGGAAATAAATACCAACATGAAAATGATATAGAACTGTGTTTATCTATAAGATAAAATAAAATTAGGGCATAATTCAATGCACTGTCACTACTGAAACTACTCAATTACTCAAGTAACCAACATTCACATATTCCTAAATTAATAATTTATACGTGACAAAAGAATAATTTCATAAGGGTGCGTGCATTATTTATCACATATCATCATACATAGTTTTTAGTTTAACTTTGAAATTACTAGATAAAATTCTTTCTACTTTCCTTATGAAAGGTTAAAAATAATTTTATTGATTTTGACATATTTAAATTCTACAATGTATCGAAACACATAATAATAACAATTTGTAGTTCATGTGTCAACTTCAGCATATTCTAATTTCTATGTTTCCTAATTACTAAGCGAAACTCTGAAGTTGAAAGAAAGAAGAACATACCATGTTTACAGATAAATCTAGTGATAAGAAAACCTAGCGCCTGCCAGAATAAAACAATAAATCTCATCCGTTTTAGTTTGCTCTTTATTTTGATTAGGTGTAACGATTTCGTGATGTTTAACTATTTTCATTTTGTGGTTAAAATAGTTTATTAAGACAGATAAAAGAGAGAGAGATAAGAAAAAAAAAGACGGGTTGCACTCCGGGAGTGCCGGCAGAAGTGAAAACTTGATTATTAACGTTCAGCATGTTTGATATTTTGGAATGGTAAGTATCCGTCTTACGCATGGAATATAAGGGCTAAAACCGCCGCCGGCTAAAAACGCCGCTAAAGAAGTTTTCACTTCAAAAAACTCAGAATATCATGTAAAAGCATTAATGAGCTTTATAAATCATCGTAATCACCACCAGTAATCTGCTTAATATGTATATTGTATACTTCTTTTTCTAAATTCGATCTTGTCTATGATTCAGCAATAGACATTCATACAAACAATAGAACTTTAGCATTTATAATATGAGTTACATAGCTTAGATTATTTATTTTTAAACAGAGTAAGCTAAATATAAAATCCTATTTATATAAAAGTGGTTTAAGTATATAATAGCTATGTTTTAATAAAATATAACAGCATAATAACGTTCTCACAAGTCACAGTGTCGTACATTCTAGAAAATGGTGTACGAGTATAAACTCATGTTGCAGAGGTGTCTTTAGCAATTGCTACACTACAATAAATTGCTATAAATCACAATAATACATCATTAACATCTCTTACAATATTAACGCCCATCCAGTTCTTTTTCCATCTAAAACGAATCAAAACTATCTCATCTACAAGATATATTTGGAATAACGATCGTTAGTAAGTCAAGGCTATACATAATTTGATTGTTGTCATTATACCGCATGTGTTTGCCAACTAATGAGGCAGTTACGTGATCCCGAGGCTAATTCCCATTTGAACAACGTGAGATTTCACGGCAATATTGCAAAATTATTATAAAATTAAAGTGCTATAATTTTAGACTGAGAAGGTTTGAAGGATCAAAGTTAGTTCTGTTGCTTTTGTAATAAATAAAAATATAAACATTTTAATAATGATTTTCCTGATATTGTATCGGTGAATGTAATGTTGTATTGTTCATTTATATACCAAAACTCAAGAATATTCAGTAGTTTTGGGAACGTCAGTTAATAAAAGATTATATTTAATGGTGTCAAATTTTATTCATAAAAATTCTCATTTAGGTATAAATAGCTTGCTCATCTGTATAAAACAATGTATTCAAATAATAACATTTCTATGTTTTAATAAGAGTAACCAGAATTTGAGTTAAAGCTGCCTTGTTTATTAGCTGAGCCGAAGCTTGCAGATCCATCGTTTCCAGACGCTTCGGCGTGGTATTGGCCTAAAAAATAGGAATAAAAAAAAACATAACTATCTTTATAGTAAAGATATTGTCTAATTGCGGAATAGAAGCAAATAATTTAATAATTATTTCAATTTTATCAAATTACTGTTGATCTCCTTTTTTTTAAATTTATAGTTCTTTTAATTCTTCAAAGTAGTTTTCGTGTTAGTTAAATTATATATATTGCTCCTACCGTATACTACTTATCAATCATTATAACTAATTTACATAAAACTTAAACACCTTCAAGTTTTGATTAGCAAAACATACCATCATCAAATATGCCTGCAGCTTCATCACGGGCGTTCTGTTCTAAAGCCAACAGGATTTCCTGTGGAGTAGGGGGTGGTACTGGCAGATGGTCACCCTGGGGCTGGTATCCGCCCTCTCCGGCTGTGAACGTGATGGAGTAGGTCTTGCCATCGTCGCCTTTGTAGGAGAAACCGCCTCGTGTTTGAGTGCAGTCGCCTGCTTCTTCAGCTTGTATGTTGTTGGATGTTTCGTAGGAGTAGCGAAAACCTGTTTGCAGTTTTATAAATTAATAATTTGTTAGAATTTTTCGGTAGATTGGTTAGATGAGATTCCTTATTTAGTCGTGTATGAAGTTGAGGATTCACTTTTTTTTGTCAACAATTTGCTGTAGCAAATAAATATTATAAGTTAGGAATTAAAACCTAATTTTTGAACTAAATACTACAATGTACTCCGGATTGATAATCCAAACGTACTTTTGTTGTTAGGCGGTTCAAGCTGTTTCAAAATTTGACACGCAGATTTAGGCGTGATGAAGTTTTTATCAATTTTTTACTAATTACCACTTAAACAACTAATTACGTATGAAGTACTCTTTGCCCTTTTTAATAAAGCATTTAAATATGAATACATTAAAGCTTCAATTAAGCACTGATTTCGTGTTTAATGCTTAATCTCGTTAAATGTTTGATCTTCCGCGATCGTGATTGTTTTACCGAAGGCCCATTAATTTAGATTTAAATTTGTTTCTTTTTTATCTTTTATCTTTTATGGATTCCTTTATATTTAAAGTGTGTTTTAAATTTAGATACTTTTAATTCATAGGTTCAAATACTAGATTACTATAGCTTGTATTTCATTAAATTGTAATAATATTAGACTATATTATTAAGAAATTTATGAAGACTAAAAAAAATATATTTTGTAACCGCGACTTTTTGCCATGCCGGGACAGCGGTGCCTGCCGACCACCCCTGATCCCGCCTGATCAATCGAATTCTTCTATTCTTTAATTTTTTCTAATAAAGTATTTGAATACTATAAAACTAAATATTATCCACCTTCTTCACCAATTTCCTGATCCAATCTTAGAACAGCTGCATTTCTCTCCACCGCCTGCTGTGCTCTCGTATTGCCATTACCAGGTGGAAGGTAGGTGGCACTCTGAGCTGCTGATCCAGGTGGAAGGTAGGTGGCACTTTGAGCTGCTGATCCAGGTGGAAGGTATGTGTCACCTGGAGTTGCTGTTGGTAGTAGACCAGCTGTGCTGTATGCGAGGAGGGAGGCGAATGTGACCTGGAATTGAAATAAAGTTAAAATATTGTGGAACTATAATTGTTACTAAGCGAAAAAATCGAGACCGACTAAATCCTCTTTTTTTCATATTTAGTTAAGAGCGCATATTCTATTTAACGCAAGTCAAAAACTCTGCGATCTATTACGATAGATCGCGGCTTGCGCTATCATTTTACTATGAACAGCATAGGTCCGCAGGAGAGCGCCGAGCAACATGTCCTCTCTCTGGAAAGGCTCGCTGCCGACTGATTTTAATCGGGTCGCGAGCAGTGTTTTATAGTACTTTAAAAAAAATTGTAGAAAAATAATAGAGGTACCTTAGTTGATTTTTTAAATTTTATCTTATAAGTAAGACATTCTTTTATTGCAATATGTATAAATTATATTCAATAAAGTCAAATATCTTGGTGAAAATAATCATTTTGTCGACTATAATTTCTAAAAAAATTCACATTGTTCGGATTTTAATTTCGTAAGTTAGGAGTCCAAAATAAAAAAATCTTTTAACTAACTATTTTAATAAGGATTTTTGCAGTTAGTTAAAAATAATTGTGTGTTAGATCTGTCAGCAATTTCAGATATTTTTAGCTTCGAAATTGACACTAAAAGTGAAATCAAGTAATCATCGGCTCAGTTATCTTGATGGTATTCACAAATACTGTATTAATTGAAAAAAACTCTTAACTAACTACATAGACAATAAAATTTCCTAAAATTATTAGTAATTCATATGTTTGTAAGATAAGTGGTTGATGGACAATCTGGTTTGAAAAATCACATATTTGAGCCAAACAGCGCACGGACTGCGTACACGGCCTTAAGGCACGAGTATATTATGGAGAGGAAAATGTAAAATTTACAAGGTAAACTATTAAACTAATTTTTCCATAACTGACAAACACGGGTGAAACAGGAGTGAGCAGCTAGTATAATATAATTAATGTTTGTCGCTTCTGGGTTCTTAGAACTCATAGAAGTCGGAAAGGCTCCCGGCATTTTTTCCCGTAAAAATAACTTATTGAAAAACCCCTTGAAAAAGTAATAAATCTAGTCAGCCGTTCACGAGTTAGCAACACAATGTCAGTGTATAATTATTATTTTATGCTGCCATTTTATGCAATTTAATAAAATCTTCACACTCACCAAGTTAAGCATTTTGTATATTTTAATCCTGTTAATTCTGAACACAATTGTACTGTGACATTATTAAGTTAATCCCATCCTTATATATGAGACAAAGAAATAAAATAACACATTAAAATATCTGTACCTACCTGACGACCTTTGAAAAAGTCACTTTCTATAGAAGATGTCCAAAAATTAGGTACAATCTTTGACCTTACCGATTTTAAATTGAATTGTAATTGGTAAAGTATTTAGCGAAGCTTATATCCTACTATAATATTATAAATGCGAAAGTTTGTAAGGATGTGTGTGTGTGTGTGTGTTTGTTACTCTTTCACGCAAATACATCTGAACCGATTACAATTAAATTTAGCACACATATAGTGGGTAACTTGGATTAACACATAGGATAGGTTTCATCCCGGAAAGCTCACGGGAACAGGAACTATGCGGGTTTTTCTTACAAAACGCGGGCGAAGCCGCGGGCGGAAAGCTAGTTAAAACATATTTTTAAAACGTTACATACTTTGTACCCACAAGTCTATTAGGCATAAAACTCCCATTTGAAACGGATATTAATATTGTAAGAAGAACATAAAGTTAACGTAAAAAAAGAATCGAGACAACCTTTTATGGAAGCTTTAAAATCAATTATTTTTGAAACGTTATGTAACAATAAGATTTTTTGTGCTTTAAATATAGAACAATAATTATTGTTAATTGTGCCTTCCTTGTTTAAATATAACCGCTACAATACACGCATCGCTTATAATAATTTACGCAAAAAATGTGCTTTTAAAATTTAAAAGCTGTGGTTACATTGAACTTTCGGCTTGATGAAGTCAGTTTGATTAGAATTATGTCTATTATATTGGTATATTAGTATGATGTCTAAATAAAATATGTAAATTTTCATATTTTTTTAATTTTTGAAAGCATCTGATCTACATTTGACAGTTATTTTTTTAAAAATAACGAAAACATACAAATAATAATACAATAAATCTAAAAATATTGTTAACATTTATCGCGCTACACATCAAAACGTTTCCAATTTGTTAACGAAGAAACACTCGCAATGCCTAAAATGGTAATAAAATTAATAAATAGTAATTTTTGCTATATAAACAATAACACATCTTTTTACAACACAAGTTCTTCAATCATTCATAAATTTAGTTCATTTTTTTAATTACCATATATGAAAAAGCTCAATGTGACCAAAGCTTAAGCATCTTCACTGAAACCTGTTCCCATTGAATGATCTGTGTCGAAAACTAAATGGGCGCGTCCAATTGACGCGAACTTGTGCCGTAATTACGGAAGGTCATAAATATTTATCGACCCAGGTGCTCTTTTGTACTCCCTTTATTATAAAATATAGAAAAAAATCATATTGTCCAAATGTCTTCATAATGACTCGATAGATGTGCGTTAAGCCGATTAGCAAATTGGCCAATTTTTGCGGATACTTTGCAATCAGTAAACTTAACTTATCAAGGCGAAAGATGCGGATTTGATTCCCACCTTGTGGTTGAATTTTTTACTAAAATTTTTTTTATTTTTATTTTTAATCCACGGGCAAAATTAAGTAGTTCTATAGCTCCTACGATATTCTTAAAAAGACACGTCTTTTTCGTGAAAGAGACACGAACATCTATCCTCAAAAAATTTTTCATTTATAAGTAATATTAGTGGGATTAAAATAATATTTATTTCATGAAACTATCTAACATACGACGATTTTGTAATTTTGTGTTATATTTTGCTCGTTGAGTGTCATTTGTGTAACATTATATGTCTTTTGTTATATTGACACTTTATTGACATTTGAAATTTAATTCTTGTTGAGTCAGATTTTTAATTATTTTTTTGTTTTGGTAAGAAGAGTGGCTGTTATCGTCATTGGTCAAATAATAATTAGATATGTCTATCTTTTCACGCGCGGCTTTCCCCAAACTTAACAAAATATTATAGTCATACTTAAAAATACATAGTGAACGACAGACAACAACAGAGCTTTTGTTCTACTCTATATTGTAGTGATATTATAGTTTATTTCAATGATAAAAGTGTATAAACATTTTCAGTTTGCTATATATTAACAGGCTTTAAGAAGTGATTTTAATGATGTTAATAAGTTCATTTAAGAATACATAAAGCTCTAAGTGAGTGCTTTTGATTGAAAGTGAGCTTATGCGTGACGAGCTGAAAATTATTAGTGTTTAAAAATAGCCTACTATTAAGTCTTATAATCATTTATTAAAAAGAAATGTGTTATTTCATTAGGTACTAGCTATTTAATCACTTTATAAAGTTATTCATAAAGTGATAGTAATTTCAAAACACCTTACAGGCGTTGATTAGTGATTCTTTCCCTCGTTTATATTCATTTTAGGGCCGATTTTTCAATCCTTGGTTAAAACTTATTCGTTGAATAACGTATTAAATTACCATTTCAAAAATGTATTCTAATTACCTGTATTTGACAGTGTACAGGTGACATTTTAATATTATCGTGTAATACTTTATTGGACGGATAAGTTTTAAACAAGGATTGAAAAATCGGCCCTTAGTTAAATAAAACACAACATACAATTCAATCATTTAATACTATACAATGAACACAACACATCAGTAATGATAGCCTGTCTGTTCGTCGAAGGGTTGCTGAGGAATCTCCTGGGACTTAGGAGCCAGGTATTGACGGTTGGCTTCAAAAGAACGGGTTGCAGCGAAAGCATTGTTCTGCTGGGATCCGAACTGTGGCTGACCGTATTGTGTGCTGGGGGCCTGGGCATATTGGTTCTGGGAGTACTGGGATTGCGTGCGTCCGAAGCCACAGGTTGAGCAGGCGGCTGTAAGTAGAGTGGTTATTATGAAGAGAAATAGTAAGATAGATAGGTGTTAGTAGATTGATTATTACGAAAAATAAATAATAGGGCAGGTGGCGAATAAATTGATTAGGTTGGGAAAGGAATGGAGTAGTCGTGTACGATTATTATTATGTTGAGAAAGGTATAGTAGGGTATATGGAATAATGATGATCGATGATTAAAGAGAAGTATGCGGTTTTATTGATGTAATAATGACTAAAATTATTTTCACACTATTATCAATTGCAAATACTTATTGACAAGTGCTCCTAATATATTTATAAACTGTTTGTATTGGATAAATGTTGTTTTTATAGAATTTATTAAAGTAGTGATTTGTCAATTGATAGATATACAATGTTTTATATTAATAGATAGACAAAAACAAATTGCCGTAAATTATTAAATTTCATTGAGATAATATGCATATTTAATTGATACTTTTTGTTAATAAATGTGTATTTTAGCGCTGCAATTTGGTGCAAATTTCAATGAAGTCACTTTTATTTAGACGAAAATATTTTGTATTAAAATTAAATATTTAAATTACTCACGTTTGATGGAAGATCCGGAGAAGCCATGGAGAGAACCAGATGAGGGCTGGTCCGGGGGCAGGTATTGCTTCAAGTCAGCGGAATTCAAAGCGCTGTTAGATCCAAAACCTTGGTTGGAATTGAAACCAGATCCGTGCGAATGGGAGGAGAAGCCATTGGACGCCCCCTGTGATCCAAAACCATTTGACGAACCGTGGGATCCGAAACCATTGGATGCCCCCTGTGATCCGAATCCATTGGACGCCCCCTGTGATCCGAAACTGTTGGATGCTCCGTGGGATCCGAAACCATTAGATGCGCCATGTGATCCAAATCCATTAGATCCGTGGCTGTCAAAACCGCTGTTGAAAGAAGATCCACCATGGCCGAAAGTGTTGGAGCCCTGGGATCCTCGAGCGCTAGGTCCGAAATGTCCAGATCCGGATCCGAAACCGTTCTGGGATCCACTGTGCGAGCTAAAACCTCCGGAGAGAGAGTTGGAGCTGTCTGGTGGAAGGTAGCCACGTTCCAGGTGCTCCAGACGGCCTGCTGCGGCGACAGCGATGCAAGCGGCGATGACAAACTGTAAAAAGAAATTAAGGCATGGTTTTTTATAAGAGACTGATGAAGGGACAATTTTGGTACAAGATTGTTTGAAAGGAGCAGTAAGTTAACTAGTGTTATAGGTGGAAATACGATTGGATGATGTATTTACTATACATCATAACAATATGATAAGGGATATTTTCAGGTCACAATAACAGTACAATTATGAAATAAGATGGTGTTATTTTTTGGTATATTTTTAGAAAGAACTTCTATGTTTTATTTTAAAGTAGATTTAAATTGTTTACTTGTATAAAAAGTATACTTTTGGGGTAGATATTGAACACGTATTAAAATGGAAAAGCTTGAGAAAAGTCGTTATAGTTAAGTTAAAGCGCAGGAAAATGCTTTACTGGGTGTTAGAATACACAGTTTGATGTTAAAACTTCAAATTTTGATAGCACTTGAATTGTTTTAAATATAATATGAATATTAGTATAAAAATTAAAATTACCAGTTTCATTTTGTATTGTTGGATGTACTACCGAATGTGAAGCTCACTCGAAACTGTGCTTCTGCCAACAAAGTGACCTATTATATACCAAGTGACCTGCTCCTAATCCTGATCCATCAAACGCGTGTTCTGACGTAATTCTCATAGTAATAAAGAGTTTGCGAGATATCACATACATGATCGAGTAATTAGCGTAATGTTTTTTTTTTCGACCTCGTCAGTCAAAGGTTTTCAAGGGTAATAATTAATTTCAGTAATTCAATCGGTTTCATTATGAAAGCTCTATTGTATTGCAGTTTTGATGAATCGTGATTTATAATTCGTGATTAGAAGACCAGCCGATTAAGAAGTTGCGATTTTGCAATGTTTTTTTTTTGGGGTTTGGACTGACGGAACTTATGGTGATGGTAGAGTTAATTGTTTTTTATTATAAATTATGAATTGAAAATCAATTTTTGTTGTATTCATTCGTTATATCGAGCTCAATGTACCGCTAGTTGAAAATATATTTTAGAGTTTAAAATTTTTATCCTGATTAAAATTAATATACCTACGTAGTATAACTTTTCTTAATTTGGGAAAATTGAATAATACAATAAATGTAAAATACTTTATATCATGAGTAACAGAATATTTTTAATTAGAAATGAAATGATAGTTTCAAGTTGCTACTATCGTGCAGTATTAAAAATAAAAAATAGTATTATCCGTAGTAATTGCATAAATAAAGTAAATATTTTCCAAAATAAGTAGTCCCATAAGTAGTACTTAGTAATAGAATATAGTTAAGAAGTTACTATGTTAATAAAATGGAGATGGCTCAATTACAAGTAAAAAACATACTCCTACACGGCGTAAAAGGTTAATTGCTAATTTCTATAATACATGAAAAGTAAACGCAGATGTTAGCTAGCCTTTAATATTTACTAGCGACCCACCCGCAGCTTCGTCCGCTATATTATACTAAAACATTCCTGGAGAACCTATATACTAAAACATTCCTGGAGAATCACTCTATCTATTAAATAAACAGCATCGAAATCCGTTGCGTAGTTTTAAAGATTTGCATACCATAGGGACATAGAGACAGAGAAAGCGACTTTGTTTTATATTATGTAGTGATTTATAGTACACTATATGCTCGCGTTATGCTTCGAAAAATGTAGATATGCACACAGTTATAGTTTTAGGAAGCTTTCCTGAAGCTTTTGAGCTTATATTGTTATATTAGTTGCAAACAGTCAAATATTAACTTTAAAATTCTGAATACTTATTTGCGTGTACAAATGACGTCATGAATATCTATCTAAGATACAAATCAATCGCCAAATGTGTTGCTAAGCGAGAGGCGGACCGCTTATAGAAAATAAAAGTGTGTTATTTTAAAATTTTGACCTAATTGCTAAATAAAATAAGTTATATAAAACATAAATATTATGTTGATTGATACAAAAATTGACAATTTATTAAATTCATTTGCTGACTAAACTATAAAGCGAAAGCCTCAGCTTCAAAACTGATAAAGTAGGTATCCATACTAAATCTAAGGTGCAAATTTAATATTAATAATTATTCAGCTACAACAGCTAGTTTTTACCGAGCCTAGCTCGAAGAAGATTAATTATTAATATAAAGCAAAATATGTTATAATATGTACTAGTTTTTAACTCATAGCTGCTCACACGTTTAAGTGACTTGCAAAAATTTAGGCGTTAGATGTAACTTTGTAATAATAATACGTATTTTTTTTAAAAAGCTCCTTATTCTACGTGAAAACATGTCCCAAAATATTATGATCCAATGAAAAATATTATTCGTATCAGTTTATGAGTCTCACGTCCATCAGACATATCATTTTTTTTATATCCCCATATTATCATGCAATAAGCAACAAGCTAATTGAATAATTAACAGTTAGTACACAAAAGCTATGGTGAAAAAGTTTCATCTCCTAAATAAGTAGGAGTAGTAAAAGTAGGTAACAGACATCCAGTCTATAGTAATACTAGCTGCTCCGCGCGGTTTCACCCCCGTGGCTCCACCCCTGTTGGTCGTAGCGCGATGATATATAGCCTATAACCTTCCTCGATAAATGGGCTATCTAACACCGAAAGAATTTTTCAAATCCGACCAGTAGTTCCCGAGATTAGCGCGTTCAAACAAACAAACAAAAAAACAAACAAACTCTTCAGCTTTATAATATTAGTATAGATTGGTATGGAATCACAACTTAGGGGAGTAAAAAATGCATTTTATTAATTCAAGAGCAATTATTTAAGAAGTTTAGTTGAATTAATTATTTGATTTCTGATTTAGTTTAGAGATTCCTTTGACATAAATTATTAAAGTATTATTATGAAACATTGGTATCTTAATTAAATAAATGTATTTTTGCATAATTATTTAATATAATAAAACACAGTTTAATATGTACAATACGTATAATTCTAGTTCAATGACAGTGTATTCAATTGCACCACATGATCACTTATACGGCTATCTATTCAAAAATACATTTAAGATTTGTGTCGGCGATGTGCTCTTTATTTGTACATTTTGGTTATCAATGTTAGCTCTGACCTCAAGGAGTTGACTTCTAACTTACATTTTATTAATATTTTAAATGTGTCAATATATATTATGATGTAGGTGGAGCAGAGATTTTCTTTCTTTCTTATTAAATAACAAGCATTTTTACGTTAGTAGTGCTTCGATTGATATTGAGATGCTTTACGTTTTTTTTTATCAAATATAATATATAAGTGTCTTGCGTACGGCCGCGGTAGCGTTTAGGTACTATTATGTATTCTGTATGTTTGAACGCCTCCTTGGTACAGTGGTTGACGCGTGAGCGTAGAACCGAGGGGTCCTGGGTTCGATTCCCGGTGGAGACGAAGAAAAAAAAATGTCTCGGTCTGGCAGGACACAGAAGGCTGATCACCTACTTGTCCCTAAAGAAAATCGATCAGTGAAACAGATGTATGAATAATGCATCTGCCCCTTACCCCACTAGGGGACACGGGACTTCACTTTTATGTATTCTGTGGTCGCGGCGTAGCTTTTGACGTCACGCTTAAAACGGTAAAGCTTTTCATCTACGACAGAGGGTAACTACATTGCCTTTATTATTATTTAACTCTATATTTTAATTCTATTAATTATGAACATGACAAAAGCACTTTCAGTTTTATAGGGAGCTTGATGTCAAAATACAAGCTTGAAATAAAAATGGGTATCATTTAAGATATCACCAATTTAATTACTTTTGTGTTCCTTAAATAATAGGGTTTGTCCTCAAAATAGTAGATCTGTCACCAAAATGTAGTCACCAAAGAATGCAAAATCAGTTCCACAATAAATCACCTAAAATCCTGAGATATAAGGTCTAGTACCAAATAAATGTTTTTGTATGTATTATAATAGGTGTGTCCTAATAAGTATTTAAGCAAACTAATTTAAAGAGATCACCAATAAATCATATTATGTTACTAGAAAATTGCATTAAGTTACAATAAAATAATTTGGAAAATCCAAAAGTGCACGCCTCATAATTTTTTTTAATAAATATTTATTAATTATTATTTTTGTTTATTTAATAACAATTAAACCACATCGAATCAGACCCTGAAAAATGAAAGGGTTCTATTCCTGAGCATACTCAAGCGTAAGAGAAAAAAAAGACTCGATTAGTAAAGTATTTCGGTCGCTATCGTGTTAACAAGAAAAAGGATCCGCACATACAGACACACGGACGTCCAAGACAGAACTTTTTTTAAACTGTTTTTTAACTAGTTTAAATAACAAAAATGACATCAAAAATATCATGAACGTTAAAAATAGTGTTTTTTCTTAATATGTGTGTGTATGTATTATCTTACAGGTAAATTAGCTTGGAGAAATTTTTGCGTTTGTAGTAGTGTATGGTCAGCAAATAAAATAAAACAACATTTTATTTTTAGTTTTTATTTTATACAGGGTTACTTGTAAAACACCAGCAACCTCGCAGGACAAGATAGCTAACATCATAAATAACAACATTTGTTCTACGACTTTTGGCATAACGCAATAAATTATTTTTAAATGATTTTTTAAACTTTTATTGTACTCTCCTTACATTTGTAAGTCTATGTTCTATTAATTATCGGATGGACGACGCGACGCCCCCTTCCCCCTCTCGTTCGCTTTTTGTTTACGTAATTTTTGGGAGGCGTAGAGTTTATATTATTCAGACGGAAAATTAAATGAATATTTATTTTTGTATGAAAATAAAATCTAACAAATTATCAAAAGTCGAAATGTTGTTACTTATGATGTTAGCTATCTTGTCCTGCGAGGTTGCCGGTGTTTTACAAGTAACCCTGTATATATAAGGGATTTTAAATTAAACTATATGTGTTTCTCCTCTGAAAAAGATGAGACTTTATTTTAATATTTGCACATTTAACATACATATAACTTTTACATTAACAATGTTACTAAAATGAAAAATTTACTAACCTGAAAAAGAAACGACATTTAAAGTTTAATTCTTTAGTTTGAGAAGTCAAAGGCTTGCCTCGACCATGTTTTAACACTGGAGCCATATTGAATTAACAATATAAAGTTACAACACTTACACACAAATTAAACACTAGTTATGGCCCTGCCTTCATACAAAACTGCTGAATACGCCGTTCGCACGGGAATAGAATGTGGATGCGATTTCCCTTATAGCATCCAAGCTTACGTCTTTATAATTATTAAACTGTATAAATTCATTCTTTAACTCCGGTCTGCATCGTGCAGACATGGGTGTAAAAGTCTCATTTTAGCTATTAAATGTAGTTTTTAAGTACATCTGAGTTTTCATTTGGGGCCTCCGGCTGCGGGACATGTAATTCACTTCAACAAATATTATAACAATAATAACAAATAATAACAACAATCAACAAATACAAAATTTATCAATTAAACTACGTACATAATAATTATAATTTTTGAATGAAATGTGCTTTATGTTCTAACGCTACCAAACGACTGCACGTGGCACCTGCGGACAGCGTAAACTGGTTTATTCTGGTTTTGTGCGTGTTTCCACTTTCCACTATCAAGTGACGATTTATTTATTTGTTTTGTTTCGTAATTATTATGGTCAAATATTAATTATGAAACAAATTATTATGGACACGATATTTTATTGTTTCACGGTAGTCGCCTTGTCGTTTGCTCAAGGACGTAAAATTGAATGATATATTTTTTTTTATAAAGTCAAAACCATTTTCTTTCAAATAAAAACTTGTTTTTATTGAAAACAAAAGTGTTGCTAGGAATAAGTATAAAGTTAAATAGTAATGTTAGGATATCGAAACATTTTTGTATAGGCCAGAACGATATAGTGGAAACGCGCTCTAAGATCTGAGTAATATACACACCACTACATATGCAAAAATTTCTCCAAGCTAATTTACCTGTACAAGTGCAATGTATGATACATAAAGACATTTTAAGTTTGAAAAATCAGATGTTTTGCGTGAAGTGACAGTAGTACCCACCTCAACGCTTCGCTTATGAGGCGTGCAAAATTAGGGTTGTCATCATCGTTTCAACCAAAAGATTCTGCTACTTATCTAGACTCCCAAGGTTCTAAATTTCCACTAGTAGTATAAATTATATTTAAATAAAATTTTTAGCAGAGTAGTAAATAAAACAATGATTAAAGTCAAAATAATCAATATTTATTGTTTAAAATAATTACCACTGAACAATCGAACTGGTTTAAAATAGCTGGCTTATGGCTAGCAGAATAGTAGATAAAACGTAATTATTAAAGTTTAAATAATCAATATTTATTCTTAAAAATAATAACCACTGAATAATCAGCTCTGGTTTAATAGCTGGCTTATGGCTAGCGTAATTGTAGATAAAACACTTAATTAAAGTTAAAATAATCAATTTTTAAAGCGCGCCAATTTGTCTCCGCCCCTTTGATCATTTTTTCATTAAAATTATAAATTGATGTATTAAATTGGTAACGAATACTATTAATTTAATATCTGAACGAAAAAAATTTGACTACTGTATTGGTGACAAAATATCAAATAAAAAGGAATCGCAGTCAGGGATCGATAATCGATTTATTTGGTGACAGATCTACCATTCTGAGCACAGAGCTATTATTTAAGTAACAAAACTGTTATTAAAAGAACGAAGTTTATATTCATGTAATGCAATATAATTTTATTGGTTATCGATCTCTTATTTTACACATATATTAACATTAATTTGATAATTCATACCTGGGAACAATTTTTGTTTATCTGAGAACGAAAATATTTCGTGGTGATAGATCTATTTATTGGGTGATACAACTTGATGACAAATATAAATTTTGGTGATAGAAAATATAGTTCCCAATAAAAATTGGCGCATCTGAAATAAAACAAAACCTTTACAATTACATCCTAACGATATTAATTATCCTCTTCAACCAGTTTTATATTCAGAACAGAATTGCATCAAAATCAGTTTCACCATTGCCAAGGTCATTGCGATAGACAGATGAACGCAATTACGGCGGCAAGTTCACTTTCATCGTAACATTATAGGCCTTCAATATAATATTACATTAGCGTAATATATGGTAATATGATCTTTATCGCTTCTCGTAATATTGTTTAAAAGCTTTATTTTATTAATATAAAATATAGTTGACTTTTTAATAATTTGTGTATCCGGCATTACTACCGGCTTACGAATTTTTTTAATATTGTTAACTATGCTTTAAATATACATAGTTAAGTATGTATTTTGAAAAGCTTTTTATGGTTATTGTCTTATTTATTTTTTAAATATTACATTTCAATGATAATAATTAAAAACGTATTCAATGTTTACCTGATGATAACTATTTATTATATTATAGTACCTACATATACGATTCTATTCACTTCCCCCAAATTTACCCGGGTAAACCCGTGATAACAAATTGCGTTTGTTAGTCGGTAAAGATGTAGCTATAAAATTAATCGGTTAATTTTTTTTCTCAATGTCTGACGCCTGCTAGTAAAATTACAGAAATTTTTACGATTCACAATTTTGCTATTAAAAAATCTTACGCATCATACAAGTTAAATATTTATAATTTTAAATCCAATAAATACCCTGTCTTTATTTATTTATTGGATTGAATGTCAGTTTAACACTAAACTTTAAAACCACCATGTAAAATCATAGGTTTGTATTCTTACTAAAGGAATAAAAAAGAATAGGTATATCGCTGTCGTATTTTAATTTTTATTTACCAAAACTCAACAAAAAGCAAAGTTTTTGCAAGAAGAAGTATTCACATCAGCTCTCAGATAAATTTATTTAAATACATTTCGATTAATATTACATTATAAGCTCATTACGAGGTCTTTGAGGATTACAAGTATTAAAAAGTACAAGCTCATTGGAGTCACGTTATTTTTATAACATTAACCTCTGTAATTCTTGTTACTTCATTAAGCCTGGCCAATTCGTGATATAGATTAAAAAACATTATTTTATTAAAATAGATTTGGAGATCCGTATTTATTTTTTCCATAGTTTTTTGTGTTTCATTGTCGGTAACAGACACTAATATTACAATTAATAATTTATTTCCATTATCCTCTCTAGTAGAATATATCAGCCAAGGAAAGTCTCTTCAATTTTTCTGTCACCAGACTCTAGGCGGTGTAATATTCTTTTGCATATTTTATATATTACTGCTTCCATTAATTTCACTGGGTTTTTTACAGGCTGTACTACTAGGAGTAATGTAACGAGTAGCATGCTAAAGAGTGTCGTGAAAAGTACGAAAAAAATATTTTCGCTCAAAAATTGCACAATAAAAAATATCGAAGTGGGCAAGACGTACATTATATTTTCGCTGATCAAGGTCGTTTTGAATAGTTTTGTATGTATGCGTGTTGTTTCCTTTAATATGTTTAGTGGTGTTTCTTTTATACCTACCGCGTTTGAACTTTGAAGCTTTTTTGGTAGTTGTAATTTACAAACATCAACAAAATAACCAATATTAGAAAAAAGACGAAATTGCATAGCATTGTGAAGACAGTCAAATCTCTAAAGTGGAGTTGGACAGGGCAAATAATGAGGAATAAACAAGGAAAGTGGACTAAAGATCTCTTCGAATGGTATCCCAGGGAAGGAAAAAGGAACAGAGGGAGATAAAAAATTAGATGGGAGGATGATTTAAAGGAAATTATAGGAGGAGTGACCTGGAGAAGAATAACACTTCAAAGGCAATCATGGAAGAGTTTGTAGGAGGCTTTTGTCGAAAGGCAAGCAAGATACCCAGAAGAAACCTAGATAAGCTATTAAATTATTGTTACTTGTAAATTTCTTGTAATAAAGGCTTTCATTCATTCATTCATTCATTTACAAACATCACTTCAGGATTAAACGAAACTGGGACAAGAAACTACTTCCAGCACCTTGTCACTACGAATTATAACTGAAAAAAATAGTAACATGTCTATTTAACTGCATTACTTCACATTAAATCATACAAAAAATTGTCTGCATAGCCTACAACTTGTAAAATTCTAAGAAATCTGAAGCGCTCATTACTTCGAAAGAACATTATTTTAATTGATTGCAGTTGGATATTTTCTCATATTTGATTTACGATGTTTGCGAAATAAACATGCCTTAGATACCGATGCGTAATTCTTATTAGTCTCTTATGGTAATGATGACTTAGGTCACGTCTTAAACGGCTATCAAAAGCACCTGGTTGTGGAATCAGATATTAATATATAGGCTGCAATACTTGTTTAAATAGTAACAATGAATTTATTTTTAAGGTACTTCTGTAGACATTTTATACATTTGTCTTTTAAAAATATCGTGAATTTTTTGTAGTTTTGCTGCGAGTTATAATTAGAAAACCATTGTTAATTTTTATGTATTATAATATTATAGAAGCTACATCACTTTATTTCATAGAATTATAAAAAAATAAAAGTAATAACTTAATGTATAATTATAGTGGAGTTAATGCAAGGGACGCAAGGGTATACAATATAATATGTAGGTAATTAAAGATTATTCTTATAATAAAATTACACATCATTACATAACCAGAAAACGAATCAAATATAGAAGTCATATTGAAAACAAAAAGAGATAATTCTCATATTCTCACTGCATACCGAAACATTATTAAAATATAATTGACTATAATTTGTCAATTACATTCTTGACCAGTAATAAATATTTATCATTTTCCAAATGAATCTAATGTTTCATTCATATGAGTTTTGCAATTAAATGGAGCCGTCAATTGATTCTTACAATCTTAAAATGGTAAAAAAACCCGTACCGGTCTCATCATCTGTCAGTCTGGGATTAAATATATTTTTTCGGACGTAAATAAAAAATAAAAAATTTCGAATAATTTCTTAACAAGATTTCAGAGGATTCACTGGTGGCCGAGAGGCAAGGCGTACGGCACATGATCATTTTTTCTATTCTTCAAAATTTTTATCAATTAAAACTCTTCCAAGTTTTTGAATTATTTATAACTTTCGAAACGGCTACTCTTATAGAAACAGGACTTAAACATTTTTCATATATTATAATAAGCTGATCTATAATGTGTCTACTCATTTTATGGTAAAACTTACCGTTTTACTGAAAATTAAAATCAATTTAACCACTCTTGAGTTATACGTTCGTGCTTCGGGTTCCGTGTTCTATGCTCCATGTGCTGTGTTCTGTATTTTATATTATATTTGCTTTCCGCCCGCGGCTTCACCCGCTTTGTCTAAAGCCTAATAAATTGTATAATAAAACTTTCCTCTTGAATCATTAAAAAAACGACATCCAAATCCGTTGCGTAGTTTAAAAGATTTAAGCATACATAAGGACATAGGGACAGAAAAACCGACTTTATTTTTTACTATGTAGTAATATTTTGTATTTAAATAAATGAGAGAGATAAGCTGTACACTTTCATGATTACATGATTTACGATTTTTAGACATAATGAATTACGTATTAATATATCTTAATCTTAATATATATAAATCTCGTGTCACAATGTTTGTCCTCAATGGACTCCTAAACCACTTAACCGATTATAATAAAATTCGCACACCATGTGCAGTTCGATCCAACTTGAGAGATAGGATAGTTTAAACATGTAGGTACCACGGGCGAAGCCGGGGCGGACCACTAGTACATAATATATATAAATCTCGTGTCACAATGTTTGTCTTCAATGGACTCCTAAACCACTTAACCGATTATAATAAAATTCGCACACCATGTGCAGTTCGATTCAACTTGAGAGATAGGATAGGTTTTGATGCGGGGTTTTCTCTGAAAACGCGGGCGAAGCCGCGGGCGGAAAGCTAGTATTTTATATTTTATGCTTTGTGTTGAAATATTGATTTCATTTACAAAAGTTTCTCTCTTAAAAAGCAATTACGTTTCTTACACTATACGTGTGATTTATTGCAACGACCTTTTTTTTCTTATCATGCACATTTGGTAAACCTATTGTGAGTCCTGT
>CAJQZN010041006.1:0-21023 GCA_907164685.1 Colias eurytheme | reverse complement strand
TGAATTATTTACTAAAATTAATCACACCACTATCCATAATCCCAATACTTTGCCTAGCTCTTAGAGCCCAACATCCATACTTAATAATTCATTTGAATACAAATAATAATGGAATAAAATCTTTATTCGTTACTAAATTCAAATATTTCTCTATATTAACCTTTATAATATTACTATATTAATATCTTCACAACATAAGAGTAATTATTAACTAACAAAAATATAAATAAGGCATAAAGGTGTTTAGTCTAACTATATTAACTAATAATAATTCTAATGTTGCGACAAAATGTAGCTAGTCCCTAATGTGCCATCGATCTCATGGTATGTCAGACCGCGCCAAACGTGGCTATCGCAAAAACCGACCAGACCATATAGGTACAGTGAGATGAGTTTTACGACTATTTATAAGACCTCAAAGGTCGAAAGATCTTCGTTTGAACTAAATAGACAGTTTATGTGTGACCTTTTTTTGTTTAGGAATAATTACGAAAGTCTAGACACTTTTAGAACCTAATAATTTTACAGTAGGTATACATTTTTATAAATTGTAAAAATTCGATCACGCGTCTTTCCATGACGCTTGACCAATTCGGCCACCCGTGATCCCGCCAGAGTAATCGAATTTATTCCTCTTTTTCAGTACCTAGTTGTATACGTGTCTAAGGGACACACCGCGTACATATTTATAGTGTGTATGTATCTAGGTTCATCTAATCTTTACTCAAATAAAGAGGTAAAATTTCTAACTTCGTGTGTAGGGGTGGGTTATCTTCGGAAATATTGATACGATCATGAAAACAGACAGATATCCGTTGTACACGTTTATTTTCTTTCTATTCAAAAATACGTAAAAACCTTTGAGTTTACAAGCTTTAGGTATGAAAAGCTTTCCTTATTTGACTCTAGGTGGCGTTGGTTACATTTTTCCAAAACTAATAAGAAGATATTCCAAATAAAATGCTTCTAAAGATGGTTATTGATATCATCCCATACATGTATAAATAAATTGCCCTACAATATGATATAATTGTTAACATCTTGAATAGGTATTAAATAGCAATTTTATACTCTACTAGATTTCCGCCCGCGGCTTCGCCCGCGTTTGCAAAGGAAAACCCGCATAGTTCCCGTTCCCGTGGGATTTCCGGGATAAAAACTATCCTATGTGTTAATCCAATTTACCCTCTATATGTGTGCTAAATTTCATTGTAATCGGTTCAGTAGTTTTTACGTGAAAGAGTAACAAACATCCATACATCCATACATCCATACATCCTTACAAACTTTCGCCTTTATAATATTTATTAGATATTACGAGAAACATGCCGTTTTAAGTGTTTCCTCATTTATGTTCATTATTTATTATATGTTTGAAATATTCATTTACGATTTATTTAATATCCAAAATGAGAGCAATATTTGCAAAAAGTTTTATGTATGAAAATGGTGCTTTCCGTAAGTTTATCAAAGAAATGTTTTGCATTGTCTGCATATAAAATTAATTCAAATTTTTTATAGCTTATATTATACAGAAACATAATTTGAAATTTGACAGGTATCACAATTTTAATTATTTAATAGAAATTCCTTTATTCAAAATAGTTATAGTAGGTACTTAGTGTAACTAATCTTTAGGCTGCTCCACCAGAGATGTGCAAGGATGCGTAGCGACTAGCGAAGGATGTGTTTGTAGTAGTATTTGTATTTCATGTATTGTAATTGTTTAAATTTTACGTAATCATATTAATATATGATTACGTAAAATTTAAATCTTAATAGATTAAGGATTGTTCATAAGAATAATAATATAGTTTCTGCAGGTATTTCAATTTTTTACATTTTATTAGTATAAAATCTATCCGTTCTCCGAAACTGCTTTCCGACTTTGTGGTAATTGGTAAAAATTATGACGATTCAAAAGTGCTTTTACAAAAAGTATAATTGAATAAATGAATGTTAAAGTTTGAGTTCATCGCATATGTAGTATATGGAGCTATTGCTTTATTATGTTATTGCATAATATTAAAATGTAATGTGTGCTTTTTAGTAGTTTAATCTATTATCTATGCTATATCTATACTTAATATTATAAAGCTGAAGAGTTTGTTTGTTTGTTTGAACGCGCCAATCTCAGGAACTACTGGTTCGATTTGAAAAATTATTTCGGTGTTAGATAGCCCATTCATCAAGGGAGGCTATAGGCTATACATATTATCATCACGCTAAGACCAACAGGAGCGGAGCAATACGGGTGAAACCGCGTGGCACAATTAGTTCATAATATAAATCAGTTTTTTATGATATTGTATTCGTAGAACTTTAGAATTGATAAAATATAAAAATATGTGTGTCTAACTTTTATAAGCATTTGTTTACAATTAATATACATAATCATATCATTGCATAAAGTGTTAATTAAAAGTAATAAAACATCCAAATTTGCTATAAAAACATTTATTTATTCATATTTACAATAATTATAAGCTATTTTTATATTTTTAAATCCATCGTCGTACTTAAATCTAGTACTGTCCATTTACATTGCCAAGTAACTATACTTATCTAAGCCTAGAACAAATTTACACAAGAGGAAATGAGAGGGAAGATGTTATGATTGAGATCATTAATGAAGAGTGAAAGAGATGGGATATACAGAAGGGGCTTTTTAATTTGTCCGGTTAACTATAGTTCTGTTAACCGAATCTAACATCACAAGAACGGTTCACAGCTTAATTCTTTCAAGAGAGCGTATCCAAGTAATCGATATTTATGACACTTGTACGATTTTGTTTAAAAAAATATATATAAAAAAATATTTTGTATGAAATTGTAATGCATCCTGTATTTGATGCGGCAATCAAAAATTATGAACACAGATTAACTATTGAAATTACTTATAATAAGTAATGAATGTTGTCTGTAAAGATCCTAAACTTATAAATATTATAAGATCAAGATCGAATCAAGAACTTCATAGAAAACAAATAAAAAAAAAGGAAACAAAATCATTAAGTGTCACAATTCGTGAAACTAACATCGTGGAGTAGAAATACGATCAAAATCAATAGAGCCACAATATATCGGTGGTTGGCTCTATTCATTTATTTCAGTATTTCTTAATAACGGTAACCGGTTTGTGCGTTGAAGTTGCCATTGCCTGATCCGCGACCAGCGTTAGGGGTCAGGTACTGGCGAGAGGGAGCTCCAAAACCGGAGGACTGGCCACCGAAAGATGACCCCCGGCTGCCGAAGCTTGAGCTCTGTCCACCGAAAGAGGAGCTTTGGCCGTTGAAGCTAGACTGGCCACCGAAGGAAGATCCTCTGCCGCCGAAGCCTCTGGAAGGAGCTCCGTACTGGCCAGAAGGAGCGGAGTATCCACCGTTACCAGCACCGGCTTCGGCACCCTCACCGTGGTATGAACCTGGAAGAATTAAACATCATAAATAAGTTTATAAACTATCGCGTTTACTGCTTATCTACTAATCAATAGAAGTGATATTCCGATATTTAAAAAGAGCGTGTATGCCGAGCACGCGTGTCAGAAGTGAAACTTCTTTGGCAAGATTCTAAGATAGCAAAATCGTCACTTTACTTCATGACGTGACGGTATTGATACGACCTTGAAATTTACTTTCAACGCGCTAAAGATGTTTCACTTCTTAAAACTAAATATTCATTGACTATCCAACTTCTAAAGACACAGAAGGAAATTAGAACAATCTACTGGTTATAAAGAATCTTAGTAAACTAGATATAGCTGTGATATAGCGATGTAAAACAAAGTCTATCAAACACTAAACCATATCTATGTTTAATCTACACTTGAAGTTTTGTAAAGGCACTTCACATAATTAATGAGAATTAGTATTGAAAGCTTCAACAAAGATTTACTTCGGATATGAGCGAAGAAGCAAAACTAAAATTGGTAACCAAACTACGCAATAGTATACACAAATATTTTTCGTTACATAATCTAAAGCTTATGGCATCTCAAATACTAGGATGAACTGAAGAAATAAGCTTATTATAAAGCAAAATATAATACGCTACAAGTGTTCAAACGTTCGTGATCGATTTTAAACAGCTCTGCAGCCTGCAATTAGATTTTGCAACCAAATAAGCGCACGTGTTTTGTGCATAGAATTGCAGATGATATGGAGCTAAAGGCCGAGCGGATTGTATTTAAATGTATAATTTATTTTACACTATTTTATTATGTTTAATAATAATAAATAATATTATAGTAAGTTTAAAAGTAGAAGTGTAAAATATAGAAAAAACTACTTAAGAGTAAATCACGTCAATGAAAATATTGAATGAAAAAGTTGATAGAACAGAAAATGTGTAATAAAATTAGGAAGCAAAATGTGTGGTTTATAAAATTTAGGTTCTTTTGTATTTTATAGACTTGACACGATATTTTCCTTTACATATTTTGAACCATAGATGAGTACGAAATACAATCTTAGCATTTTATTGTCAAAAATAAAAATAAAACTTACAAGTACGCGCTTTGATTCAGGCTACTATAATCTCTACAAAATATTTCAACTTAGTCTTTCATATAAAATATAAATTTTTTTGAAATAAAGCAAAAATAAATATAATTTCAAAACGCACATTTACTGGCCACAACGGAACGGTAACATCGGAGAGCTTTTCAAGGCTATATCTGATCGTTGCAAGGTTTAAAGCGATTTGATGATACGATTTAAGCTTAATATCTTTTTTTAAACTTGCCTTAATAGTACGAATATTGTTTGTTTTTTAATCGCTTCTGAGATATTA
Organism: Colias eurytheme; assembly: GCA_907164685.1. Taxonomy (NCBI): domain Eukaryota; kingdom Metazoa; phylum Arthropoda; class Insecta; order Lepidoptera; family Pieridae; genus Colias; species Colias eurytheme. The sequence continues at coordinate 16,232 of CAJQZN010041006.1, read as the reverse complement.
ATTGATTTTAATTAAGGCTTACCAAACATTTCAAAGTCTTATTTATTTAATTCGGTACCTATAGTAGAGCCATTTTAATAGGCAACATTTGACAGTTCAACAAAATTCAACAACGTAACCTAGTAACGACGACATAGAATAACATGATATTTCGTTTTGTTAGAACTGCACATTTGCTTAACTTTTTTCAATTACGATTACATATTTATAATAATCATGACCGATGCAACTAATTTTAAGATTTGATTTTACTGATAAACCATTCTAAACATAATAAACATTTTCTTATTTAAAGAACTGACGTCGCTACAATTTTGTGTCAATAAACCTTTTTTCTTTATAAATACCAGAGACGTTACTCTAAAAATCGAAATCTGACATCTAGAATCGAATGCATTGGTTACTTGGGAATAAAAATCATCATAAATTATTGACATGTGTTTCAAGTTCGATTGACAATTGTTTCAAGTCCGTATCGATTAATTCGCTTTAATCGATGTTTTTAAGCAGGTTACCACCCTATGAAGATAAAATTGATAGACGTCAAATGTTGCCTATTAAATTGGCTCAACTATAACGACAGTTATTTATTTAAAAATATATAATATTGACGTTTATAATAATACTCCATTGTACCTAATTGAATAATAATTATTATTTACGCTAAATATGAATTACTTTCAAACTGAAGAGAAGAACTAGAATGATAATAATTATAAAGATCTAGAATAATCCAAGACCATTAAATTAAAATATACTAGTACATCCACAAAACCCAGTTTACGACAGACTAAATGTTAAAGTTAACCTAACCAACCTCTCTCATAAACTAATGTGTGAGATTTAGCACACAGATCGGGACTCATGTGAATTAGCCATTGTTTTTCATTGTGGTTACAAATTGCCCATTTTGTCATAAATTAGTTTCCTAAATCTTTCTTAATCTTTCCTAATGAGTGTCACAGAAGGATTTGATGTTCTTAGGAATTCCCGTTTTGGACACAAGTTGGAATGCTTGGACCGTCTTCATGGAAATTTCCTTTTGGTTGTGAACATGATTTGATGTAAATCGAGACGTCTTTAACATGTTTATCCTAATTAAGTGTGGATTAGTGTTATTATTTTTAAAGAGATTGGACCACATTTAGATTTTAGATTGGACTGAGTCGATTGATAATCCATGTATAACATATTTCATACTAGAGGTCCGCCCCGGCTTCGCCCGTGGTACATATTTCGAAATAAAAGGTAGCCTATGTCCTTTCTCGGGTATAAAAATATCTCCATACCAAATTTCATGCAAATTGGTTCAGTAGTTTAGGCGTGATTGAGTAACAGACAGACAGACAGAGTTACTTTCGCATTATTATAATATTAGTATGGATTATTCAGTTTATTTGAAAATAAATAAAACTATCTACGTATTAATTTTAATACTAAACTGAAATTCCTTCTGCATTGAGAAATGTGACTCATGAGATGATGCAAGGGGTCATTACTCTGTTATATTAATATTGAGATTACATTTACAGAGTTGCAATTATTATTTCAAATAATTTATTATCTTACTTTTGTTCTCACGGTGAATATTATGGATTATATAAAACTATATTTCATTACCTACCTTCGAAGAGGGATGTAATAAATTATCTGTTAGATTTTCATTATCTTCATAGATATCATAGAAATCATTTTCTAGAACTTTCTTAACATTATGCTTTACGTGTTTCTTATTTTTGTATTCAACTTATAGTTCATAATTGTATGTGTCCTTTATAAAACTTAAAACAAAATACATAAGTTTGTATGTCTGTATGTTTGTCTGATCATAGAACGTGCTATTGTTTTTGGAAGTCGGTTAAAATCATCTTATATACTCATTTATTTATATAGTTTTATGAGCATAGTTTGTGCTGTGCAAATGGGATATTTAGTAGTAATTACATTGCATTTATTATAGAAGTGAACACAGCTTTACATTACTGACCTTATATCTAAAGACTTTGATCTAGATATTCGGATGTACCATTTCACGATTCAAGGTATAATGCATCCTGAATGGGCATTCACTTTGGGATTGTCAAACACGAATGCAACTAGAAATTATACAGATCTCTTATATAGAACTGTATATTTACAATTCAAATACTAAAAGGCTATAATAACCTTAAGTAGCCCAAAGAAATTTAGGTATTAAGATTTTTCTTAAATCAATGCAGTGAATACAGTCGTACAGTTTTTCGTTGATGGGTTTGATTTTATGATTAAGAGAATTATAAAAAATTGTTTGTAAGTTCTGAATACTGATAAGATGTACTATTATTTCGAATTTATATTATTTAATACCTATTCATGTGTATAGATGGCAATATGCTTTTCAATATGAGAATACGTGGAATATGCAATTATTACTACGACGATACAACGATCATTTATAGGTTTTCTGTGATAGATGAACAGAATTTAGGTGACAAAATAGATGACGCGATGTAACCTTTACACTTTAGAGGATCTGGAAAGTGGTCACGACTTCGCACTATATTTGTATTTATCATTTTGTTAATGATTCACCATTCTCTCTATTACTACAGATCCTGTTTACAATGATACAATTTCCAAGTTTACTAAATCATTAGAATGTTTTGTTTTTGATTTACAGGAATCATTAAGGTTTTTTTTTTGATACGGTTTTTTCACTATATTAAGATTATTTCAACTATGTACAAGGCAATCAATTGACTCTTTTTAAGCTTTCGTTTAGACTATGCTATCTACTATATAAAAATAAGTCGGGTTTTCCTTACTGACGCAATAACTCCAGAACGCACGAACCGATTTCCACGGTTTTGCATTCGTTGGAAAGGTCTCGAGCTCCGTGAGGTTTATAGCAAAGAAAAGGTGTCTCTGGTGGCGAAACGGAGTTCGCTGGGTTTGCTAGTATGTCATAAAGCTTTCAGCTTTCTTATAAAATACGTCGTATATTTTTAAATATATTCTGTATATGAGTTTAGTATTTCTATTTCCTGTAATAGTATATTGTATATTATTAAATAACGCATGTGAAACAACTCGTAAACTAAAGTTTACGTCGAAATTCCTAACCCAATTACAACCGCAAGACAAAAGCTCAGCAGTTCGGAAGGTTCTGTCAAATGTCTATTAGAGCGATATCGATTATAACTGATCTATAATACGTGTGTATTTATATGGAAACATTTGTACCTAATTAATTTAGAAATTGTCATTTACAATTATCTCAGTGTCTCTTGATTGTTAATTTTTTGTTGTGCTTTTATGCAGTTAAGTGATGATTTGGGAATTGGAATCTAATATATAATATTATAAAGGCGAAAGTTTGTAAGGATGTATGGATGTATGGATGTTTGTTACTCTTTCACGTAAAAACTACTGAAGCGATTACAATGAAATTTAGCACACATATAGAGGTTAACTTGGATTAACACATAGGATAGTTTTTATCCCGGAAATCCCACGGGAACGGGAACTATGCGGGTTTTCCTTTGAAAACGCGGGCGAAGCCGCGGGCGGAAATCTAGTTTCTAATGGATGTGAGAGATTGTGTATAAGAGAAATGTTATTATTACTTTTTTTGTATGTTGAAATTAACAAAGTAAAATTACACAATTCTTTAAATATTTTTTTTATAATTTTAGTGCTAGTTTAAGCTTTGAGGGATATTCTTTAACATTAGTGAACGCAGTCTCCTATAGTAAATAATATGTATATTGCATTGGCAAATAAGAATTCTGCCTATCTTCATTAAACAAAAAATAAGCTCCTCAAATACATCGCATTACCTAAGATAGATTAGCACTAAATAGATGTTTCCACAGAATACTAGATTCGATGCGTAATAGTCAATGCTCATCAAAATGTCACATGTATTAGAGCAGTTAAAACATAAGGGCTTTGTCAGACAGACGGCGATTTAGCACGCGTCAGAGGGCTAACCTGACGCCGTTCTATGATGCCGTGATGTATTCGACATAATATGTTCTATGGGCTATTGACTTAGTCAGATAGAACGAATACTTAGCGGTATTTATGGTATTTTTACGGTATTACAGCCTAGTACAACACAATTCAACGTCATAGCGCAGCATCTGTACTCTGACGCATTCCGTCTGGCAAAGCCTTTAATGCACAATTAGAGTGACCTATCACCTAAGTCTACTTAAATGGAAGTAAAGCTCTATAAGGCAAGTAATTAGGACCTAGGATGTGTAGTTCTGAGTAATAAAATGTCTTCAATGTTCGTTAAACCAAATTTGGTTAAAATGCGTATGATTGTGTCAAAGCTTTTTGTAGTACGTTTTGTAAGATTTTTACCTGAAAATATAACTTGTTTAGATAGGTATTGTGAATATAAAAGAAGTTTATAATATATAAAACACAGAAAAGTATATGAAATACACAGAATTCAGAAAATATAAATCAACCTTAGTTGACTATAAAACAATGCACATAAATGCTATTAATTATTTAGGTACGAAATAAAAGTGTTGGCTCATAAAAATATAGGCTCTAATGCATTACGACTTAACTTATGACCTAACAATTGTACACAATGGTTCCATAAAGATTCCTATGAGAAGATTTACCTGATTAACCAATAAACGTGAGTATATAAATGGATCATTATCTTCCCATCTTTGACGTTTAATTAATCTTTGAAATGGAGTTATATCTCGTAATCTATATTGGTGATTAGTGGAGTTAAGTAATTATATTTTCACATGATATTACTTATAATGCTGTTTACTTTGAAGAGGGGTTTTCTTTGTCTATAGGTTCGTATGAGTTTATTTTGGTACATGATTTAAGCTAATAATAACGTTATGATAAATTTTATTTTGTGTTGCTTTCGGAAAGTTAGGACTCTATTGTCTTTTCTTTGTAATTGTATGGCATTCAAAATAGTTTTATTTTTCTTTATATAGTGATGATCGCACAGTATATAGCAAGTTAAGATTACACTTTTACATAGATTTTAGCATTGACAAAAATAGCCTAAAACACTTCCAAATATAAAACAAAAAAAAATGTGTGCGTGTAAATACTAGTGTACACACGTAAGAAGTGAAACTTCTTTATGACCTTATATTTCAAAAAATAATTTACTTTATGAAACTTTACAGATATACGTCGAATCAAAGATGGCGCGTAACGGAAAAATGTCACGCGTAACGAAAAAATGTTACACTAATTTTTTTTCCAACCCCGATAAAGAAGTTTCACTTCAATAAAAAAATGATCAACTATGAAGTTAAATCAAAAGCACGCTTCCCAGAAAATTGAATCGAGATGCAGTTGCGATTGCATCGCTACAGATAAAATGTTGATATGTTTGCATAGATAATTAGATTTTAAGACCGCTCCGAGACCTGTGGTGACCTATGGCTTCGGTTCCCGCGCACCACGCAATCTGTCACTATGTTACTCAGAGCACTTGTAATGTAGGGTGACTAGGGTTTTTGCGGATTTATTTTATTTAGTTTATTATAATGTATTGCCGCGATAAATACCTATTTATTCTAAATAGATTTATAAAATTTATAAAATTTTGACTCACTTGAGAATATTGTAATGCTAACAGAGCTATGCAATGTAAGAGCATGTAGGTAATGTTTTTTGTCAATTTTATACAACTTTCTTCACTACTCTGTCATATTTTTGTAGAGGATTTATAAAAAAAAACTTTGTAAACCTAATGTCGAGAAAATTGCATCGATTTCTACATTTTACTAAACTTATTTTACTTGGTATGGCTAAAAATTGTAAATAATGTTTAAGGACTATTTAAAAATGACTTCGGAACTAATCGAGATTTATCCTGCTAAATCAAAAAGCATGGTAACAACGCATACTTAATGTGTGTATCAAACAAGGTTAAAGTGCGGTACGTTATATTTATATGATTACAGAAACGTCTGCAAACGTTTTTGTTGAAATAATTAGACCAGGACTTACATCAATCATTTGTGGTCACTTTTTACAACGTTTTTTAAGTTATAAATCTAATTTATTTTAACGAATTTAGTCACGCGAAGTTTTTGGTATAATTATGTTATAGGTAGTCCTTTATATTGGCAGATCGTATGGTTAGGGAGCCAGGTGCAAATTTGGTTAACTATTTCCTCTCAAGAGATAATTCGTCAGACGCATGAGAGTATAGTATTATAAAGCCTCGTGAACGTCAGCTGGCGCTCGGTTGGGGGGGTGAGCGGTTGTAGCCTCCCACGCACATAGGAAAAAATACATTCATTCATTCATTTCCTCTCAGCTAAAAATTTGTCAAATTGTAGCTAACCCAATATCTCAACGAAAAAAAATAATCAGCTGGTTACAACATGGTGTATTATACGTCAGCTGGTGTCTCGAACATGAAAGTTAAATTTAAAGAAAAATTTATTTTCCGTTATTTCCTCTCAAACAAAAATTTACCTGATGATAGCTTATATGTAACTGTGGATAAATATATATGTCAGCTGGCTGTATCTTGGTGGAAAAACCGTCAGCTGATACGGGAGGCTACAACCGCTCTTCCCCCCAACCGAGCTCCAGCTGACGTTCACGAGGCTTCATAATACTATACTTTGATGCATTTTACTAATTACCGCTTGAGAGGAACTTGGTCATAAAATCTGCTGCTGGCTCCCGGACCAGTATAGTTATATAATATATAGTGAACTGAAGAAATAATTATTTTTCTCCCTGTAGCCTGAATAAATTATTAGTTTTGAAACCTACTGTATCTTACCATTAACAGAACTGACTGACAGTTAAAACAAAATAATCAGAGCTTCAATGCATACATGCGTCATAAAATACATACTAGCAAACTTTTTGCTGAATTCTGCTCGCTCTTTTAATGAAATTTGTTGCTTCTGCTCTTAGGCCACATTTAAATTAACCAGCATTGATAAAATCTATTCTATCTATCCTATCCCATTCAAACATATAAATCTACATTTAATTAACTAAACATCCTCCTTACATAACCATCAAACTTTCTAGGGCTTCATTATTTCACTCTGAAAGTCTATTCTACGCAAATATTATTCCCACATTAGGCTGATAGGCGATACGTTCACAAGATGTACTGCGACATATATCTTGATAGCCGTTAAAATCAGTATGAAGATATTATTGAAATTTGAACCGGTGCAAATATGTTATATAATATCTTTGGAAGTGCGGATTATTGGATATTGTATTACTTGGAAGTAAAAAGTTGTTTTTGAAGGATGTTTGGTTGGTGTCAAATTCGGGTAGGTATTTTATAAGTGTTTCAGTATTATTCTGGTCAAGTTTGTAATAATTGCAGTCACTGAGAAGAAGTCTTAATCGTGAACGTTCTAGTCGAAAACATGAAATAAACTTTTTGACCAAAATATGAACTTTATAATATGATTATATTTTGGACACACAAATTAAATATTATTTATAATATCATATGTGTTAATTTAGACAGTACATATAAGTATTTATCAAGGATAATACACCGATTTATTTGAAATATATCGATGGGTAAGAAATTACATAACTCTCACCTATTACGGTACGGATGAAATTGCGTGGTAGCTACGTTTAGATAGTTTATCAATAAATAGATGGACTAATCTGACTAGAATTGATCTAGTGAAACACTAGGTCTACTTTTAAGGGTATGGCTGTTTTAATATCGTCCTAATTTTACTATTTAAGTTTCTAAATATTTTTTATATAGTATTACGTCATAAATAGGTAATTATGTCATGTTTTAGGTGTTATTATTGTATAAAAGATGACTCACCATCGTCAACGATGCCAGCGGCTTCATCACGGGCGTTCTGTTCCAGGGCCTTCAGGATCTCTTCTGGGATGGGAGGAGGAGTGGGGAGGTGAGCACCACGGGGCTGGAAACCGTTCTCGTCAGCGGTGTAAGTGATGCTGTAGTCCTGGCCATCGTCACCCTTGTAGGAGAAGCTGCCTTGGGATTGGACGCCGTTGGTGGCCACTCCAGATGCGTCAGCCTTGATACCGTTGGATGTTTCGTATTCGTATTGGAATCCTTCGGCGGTGACTTCGCTGTTCAGTTTCAAGATCTGGGCGCTAGCGTCAGCGGACTGTCTGCCACCGAAACCACCGGCGTTGTAGCCTCCTTGGCTGCCGGCGTTGTAGCCACCTTGGCTGCCGGCGTTGTAGCCTCCTTGGCTGCCAGCATTGTAGCCTCCTTGGCTGTAAGATCCGCTAGCTGAACCTCTGCCAGCGCCGAAGCCACCGGCTCCCGCGCCGAATCCGCTAGAGCTTCCACCGAAGCTACCAGAACCACCAGAACCGAAGCTGCTGGCACCACCGCTGAAGCCGGCACCAGTTGCGCCGAATCCAGCGCCTGCTCCTCCCCTAGGAGGGAGGTACGCGTTGTCCAAACGGGCAGCAGAGCATACCCCGAGGATAGCGGCAACTACGAACTGTAACAACAATTATAATGTAATCATGTAGCAAAATTGTTAAACGGGACGAACTTTTTGCGTTGACTGAATAATATGTTCGTGTTTGATTAGATGCTACAAAAACGTTATTACCAAAGTTCGTATCGAAATGTGGGCAAGATTATCTCGAAATATACGAGTAACGCTCGAACGAAACTGTCTCTACGGTACACGAAAATTTCTAAATAGCGTGCACATTGTTCCATTCATTGTGAGTTTTGCAAAATAATGGGAAGATCGATAAGCATAAGCGAGTATTAGATGTAACTCGTGCTTGAAGCATTTCGCTCGGGGCGTACATCTTTGTAGGGCGTTAGAATAGCATTTGATTTGTTACAAAACGATGTAATTATATCATCTAATGTGAATTTAACTATGCTCCGCGTGATGATTTGCTAATTACGGATATCGACAAATAATATAGTGGGGCTTTGATTCTTTGAATATTATGAAATGGTCAGTTGAGATTGGCATACTAAGATACAATTATGATATAAAAACCTATTGATGCGGAAAAAGATGAAAGGATTACAATATACTTGTATAGATAATACTATAATAAGATGGCTAGTCAGTTATTAGAGGGTGATTAAGTTTAAGATTTAGTTTGTTACTGATTCGGACGTTATAAGCTAATCAACACTCTCCTAAAATTGATTTTATTACGTAACATGTACAATGTTATCATATAGAAAGAAGATATTGTATCAAACGAAAATATGAATCGAAATTAATGCAAAGAGAAAACTTTGAAAAAATTGGGATGAATTTTTCATATCGAATTTTTGCGTCAGATTTAAAAAATACGACCAAATATAGGGGCATATTTAACGTCCCGAGTCGAATGTTACACGATCCCGATGGATTGACCCCAAAATGTTACAAATATGAAAATTTTGAATCTTTGAAAATGGATATTTCAGTCCGATAATTGGAGTACTCACCAGCTTCATGTTTAATAAATAATTAGGTGATACGAGTGCTCCGGTTAGACACAAACTGTGCTGTGTAGGATGGGCAGTCGGGTTATATAGCAGTTAGATTGCCTTACCCGGCATAATGGTATCATGGTCGGTATGGCCTTCCGAGTGAACGCATCTCTACGATAAGGTGGAATGTGCACTTTTTTGTTATGGTTTGCACTTTTTTGAGCTTTTTTATTTTATGGGTTTAATTTAGAGGGATTTGGAGTAGTGCGGATTAAAGAGTCTTTTAAACTGTAACCTATGGAAATGAAGTGGCCTAAAATAGTGCATAGATCGAAATGCATACATTTATTTCAACGAATTTTTAAGTCTTTGTAGAATGTGGCTTGACCTATATTTAGATTATGTTTATTACAAAAATAATTTCTATTACGTTTACATTTATTACGTTCAAGGAAGATATACGTTTACGATTATTTCTAGTGCATTTAAATGGTGTTTATCCTTTGACCTTTTTGTACTAAGTTTATTCTCTATGCTCGAGATTCGTTCGAATAATGTTACTGATAACGTAATAGTGATAATTCTAATTACACCTAATTGATAAACAAGGAAGACATTTTAGTTTTTCATTGAATTTTCAAACTCAAGCTCAAACATTTGGATTTGGACTTCTAGAAGCACTTTGAATCGCCATTACTGAGTTTCATTATTACCACCGATAAATGATTTCGTAGTCAGTTTTCAGAATACTAAAACAATATTAAAACTATATTGCCATGTTTTCCTCAAATTTTAATACACATTAATAAAATCTTAAAGACCAGTTGTACTGATAAACTCACTGACAGTTTATTTAATACTTTTGGCGTATATTTTCATACATAATTTATCATTTTGATTGACAGATAAACTAAACAGAAGTCAAGTGTTTTAAGTTCTATAATAATATTATGAACTTTGTAATAATAGAACTATTTTATAAGTATCTAACTGAAAATTTAACTATGTAATTTATCTTCAATTACAATTGTATTAAATATTTTTGTAATAATTGTGCCTGGCATATTAATTCCAATAATCTTAACATATAATATTATACTAGCTGTGCCGCGCGGTTTCACCCGCAATTCTCCGATCCTGTTGGTCTTAGCCTGATGATATATTATAGCCTATATTACTCGTGGATAATGTAGCTTTCGAATGGTGAAAGAATTTTTAAAATCGGTCCAGTAGTTTATGAGCCTATTCATTACAATCAAATAAACAAACAAACAAAGTTTTCCTCTTTATAATATTAGTTTAGATCTAGTATTGTCATAAATACAATCATAATTATAGTGATAAACCCTGATGTTTACAAATTCACACAATTCATATAATCAAAACATATACCTACACGGAAGTGGAAATTTTCTAAATTACTCTATATTTTCATATCTTCTATATACTCAACTAGTGCCTCGCGGTTTTACCCACATTACTCTGCTCTTATTGGTCTTATCGTGACGATATACTTATAATAGCTATAACCTTTCTCGATAAATGGACTATCTTACAGTGAAATAATTTTTCAAATCGGATCCGTGGTTCACGAGATTAGCGTGTTCAAGCAAACAAACAAACTCTTGTGAGCTTTATAATATTAGTATAGAATATAGATAATACTATAACGCAATCATAGTTATTACGTTTTATAAAATCACAAAAATAACTGAACCATATTTACGATACATTTCTTCACACACATTAAGAAGTTTATCTAAAGAACTTATGAAATTTTTTCAAAAAAAAATTGTGATTTTTTTTATAAATAAGGATTTAATTTTTAAATATCTTATATATAAAAATGAATCGCAAAATGTGTTGGTAAGCGCATAACTCGAGAACGGCTGAACCGATTTCGATAATTCTTTTTTTATTATATTCCTTGAAGTACGAGGATGGTTCTTATGTAGAGAAAACGTCATTATGTACCACGGGCGAAGCCGGGGCGGACCGCTAGTTTTGTTAATAAACATTTATATGAGAATTCAAAACGTATGTATGGGAAATGGCTTTTTAATTTAGATGTGTGTTCTACTTATTGACTGCTAATATTATGTACAAATTATTTTTTTTTATTGACATTGACACGTACAAAGTCGTGGTTGGAAGCTAGTTCTCTATAAGATTTATAGAAAATTAAGCCTATAGCATCCAGCTCAAGTTTTATAACGCGCAAGGATTATATTTCAAAACTAATTCGCATTTAAGAGCAATATTCATAAAAACTTAAATCGAAATGATCGCGTTAGGAAACAACGGAGATGGCATTTTATATTATCTATTATGTTACCGTCTGAGGACAGTAATTACTGAGCTTCTTATGTGAAAACACACGGAGGGATATTCGTGCGAGCCGAACAATATCATTTTAAATATATTATATGGTGTACTTTGTACATAATATATGAATATACCATATTTTTTGTACAATGGCGTAGAACGACATAGGACCTATCTGTGGACCTATCGCTCCCGGTGCAGATTCGTATGGAGAAAGATTTAGTCTGGTAGTGCACACATGACCTTTGAATTATATTATTACCCTATTTTCATAGATTTTTTTTCAAGCTTTTCAATAGCTTTTCAATTGTTTTTGGCAAAATAGAATTAAATTAATTTTCTCTCTTATTTCTTGCAAAATGAGTTAATACACCTTAAATACACTTAGATAATCATTAAGAACATATTTTATTTGCTATCAATAAACCAAGGGAAATTATTGTCTTTATTTATTAGATATTTATTGCTCTGAAGTAATTGGAGAAATTATGCTCTTTTTAAATTATCTTATACTAGCAATGCCCTGCGGTTTCACCCGCATAGATAGCGATATCGTTACAGTGAAAAGTCTACTACAGGTCGGACTATAGGTTTAATTTTTAATCACATGAAAATCACCTTTACCCCGTCCCGTACTACGGCCTTTTTTTTTTAGTGGGGAATCTTTCATAGATACCCACGGCCTCCGGGGGAGAGGCCGTGGGCTATGTCGGATTCCTACCGACCAAAACCCCACTGTGTTCCGTCAAGACGCATATTGGTAGAATTCCTCCGTGACCCCCGCACTACGGCCTGCTCGAACAGTATACCTACTATTTTCTGTAGATTGACACTTTTAAAAATTCGTTATATCTTTTGAATGGAATATCCAATTCTTTTCATTTAAAAAGTATTTTGCTGGTATTGAAACAGTCTATAATAAAACATCATTTAATGGGATAAGGATTAATATATGTGTATGGATAACATGGTTTGATTACTGTCGGCACTTCTATTTACTTTGAAAACGTAAAAAAGTTGTTGTAGTAACATAACTACTGAAGATGGACATATGGTATCGCGGACTTTCTTGTAGATATTGATCCATTCTATAATACCGTAGAACATTTTTTTGTTCTATCTTCAATAGATTCCGCAGCGCACGCGATGACAGAAGTTTTATTGAGGATTTTTTTACACCTTGGGTTACATTATTGCATTTTTGGTAAGGATCTCTAATTTTTTTGAAAATGCAATATAGCCTATGTTGCTCAGTAAAGATGCAGCTTTCTAATGGTGAAAGAATTTTTGAAATCGGTCCAGTAGTTTTTGCGTGAAAACCATACATACATACATACATACATACTTACAAACTTTTCCTCTTTATAATATTAGTATAGATATAAAAATGAATCACAAAATGTGTTGGTAAGCGCATAACTCGAGAACGGCTGAACCGATTTCGATAATTCTTTTTTTATTATATTCCTTGAAGTACGAGGATGGTTCTTATGTAGAGAAAACGTAAACATGTACCACGGGCGAAGCCGGGGCGGACCGCTAGTTTATTTATAAAAACGTCTAATTATTGTGAAATGTACTAAAATATTTTAACTAATTGGTTTTTAAACTACTCCATATTCTATTTTTCAGCTCTTTGGAATAGAACACCGTATGTATTCAACTCCAACGTGAGAATACAACGAACGGATGATTTTGAAATATTTTTATGCAGTTATTTGAACTATTTCGTGCACTTAAAAGGGTACAGCCGTTTCGCAGGATCATTATCGTAGTGGAAAACATTTTTCTTATTGTTTTAATAATATATCTAATTTATATATATTTTCATGATTTCCCATAATTTGGTTTCAATTTTTTAAGAATATGTGTCTTCATTTGATATATTTGATAAACTACTATTATTTTTTTGAAATAATATTCTGCTTGTTTCAGAGATGTATAATTTCCTATGAATTCTACTACTAATTCTACACATAAAGTCATAAATTTATCTTAAACTAATAGTGTGCTAATAGATATTGAGATGGAAAAGACGGACATTATTAATCATTTAAAATCTTATTAATTAGTATTAAAATATAAAGTAATTAAGTTAAGAGAAGAAGTACATAGTTCTAGAAACCTCTCAATTTCTTCAACAAGAGGGTGTCCTAAAGAAAGATCCTACATTAAAAACCACCTACATACATAAAGTTGGATTCTCACTCAGGTATCAAAATATCTCCATACCAAATTTCATGAAAATTGGTTCAGTAGTTTAGGCGTGATTGAGTAACAGACAGACAGAGCTACTTTCGCATTTATAATATTAGTATGGATATATTATATATATATATATATATATATATATATATATATATTTACATCATACAATCTTTTTGGCGTCATGCACGTCGTGCATCATTACGACGTCCCCCAGTTCCCCTTGCTTTTTTTAACATGTGTTAATGAATATTGCTTAGTTTTTCGATAGCCAGCTCCGTGGGGTACGTCATTTTCGAATAATTTAATTTTTCGCGATATTCTTCTTGCGTTCGTGCCGCAACATTTTTGAACACCGAACCATGCTCATAAATTATAGGCGTCCTGGATATATTGATCGTGATTTATCTATCGCATCGACTATCTAGCGTCCTCATAGCATGAACGGCATATTTTGTGAGTGCGACGTTGCCAGATTTCGGTTTCTTTTATTAACGCTTGTCTTTTCATTTATACTAATTTCGTTAGATCTATACATATTATACGGATGCACATTATTTTTATATCATTTATTATTATCTATCTACACTAGTAAGTAACAATGGATTTTGATAAAGTTTAGTACACAAATAGTTTATAATAAGAGAAAGAAAATTAAGCTCATGTCTGTAATTTTTACATGAAAAATCGCAGGTAGTTGCTAAAATAACAAGCATATAATTATGTACATGTTTATCTAGTCTATTTTTTTATAAGACAATTAGGTAGGTAATAACTTTATTTGTGAACCAATATTATATATGGACGTCAAATATTATATACGGACGTCCAATATCTATATACGGACGCCTAATAGCTAGGTATATACGGACGTTAAATAACCTGGCTACTTTAATTGTAAAAATGTGGCACTATTTTTTTTGAAGTGAAACTTCTTTATCGGGGTGGGAAAAAAATTTAGTGTAACATTTTTTCGTTACGCGCCATCTTCTTATGCCTACCACGCGTGATTCGACGTATTTCTGTAAAGTTGCATATAGTAAATTATGTTTTGAAAAATAAGGTCATAAAGAAGTTTCACTTCTTACGTGTGTACTGTGTACACTAGTACACGCACACATTTTTTTTTTATAATCGATAGGCCATCGTTTGACCACAATCCCACCTGAGTAAAAGCGACGATGCGGTCTACTTGGGTACACGTCTGCCTAGGAGAAGCCTATTCACCCTAGCTTTGAAGAGGTCCAGGTTGTATTGCTCAGGAAAAATAGTGGTAGGGAGTGAATTCCATTGTTTGGCTGTTTTAATTATGAAAGAAGACTCGAAGCGACGAGTTCGAATGTTAGGGATATCCACAATGAAAAGATGAAACCCCTCGACACGCCTCGAACTACGATTGAGGGATAATTTACTATTTAAGGCTGCTAAGTACTGTTTGGCTACAAGCTACTGTATGATGGAAATACTGTTACCAATCGTGTTGCATCACTTGCACCATATTGGATTATTCTCATTTGTCCCCACAGATTTTCCCGGGATCAATGGGAATTATTGGCATTTAGTAGGAAGATAATTATATTTTTAGAGAGAAGAAGAGAGATTTTGAGAATATCCCACTAGATTTGAATTGAACATTCGTATATAGCAATTGGACGTCCGTATATATAGCTATTGGCCGTCCGTATAAAGCTATTGTACGTCCGTTCAATATAAACATATTTACTACTAGGTTTCCGCCCGCGGCTTCGCCCGCGCAGTCAAAGAAAAACCCGCATAGTTCCCGTTCCCGTGGGATTTACGGGATTTCGTCATTTTCCCGGGATAAAAAGTAGCCTATGTCCTTTCTCGGGTATCAAAATATCTCCATACCAAATTTCATGAAAATTGGTTCAGTAGTTTAGGCGTGATTGAGTAACAGACAGACAGACAGAGTTACCTTTGCATTTATAATATTAATGATATAGTATGGATGTTGTTATTTTAACTGAAAGTTACGATCGTGGTCTTTTCGCTTTAAATCTTATGGCTTATAAAGAATTTCACCCACGATAAACACTACTTTTCCGCTACCGTCGCTTAAATTTCCTCCAATTTGGTAACATTTTTCATAACTGCTCCACTCCTATTAGCTTTAGCGTGATATTATATAGCTTATAGACTTCCTCAATAAATGAGCTATCCAACACTGAAAGAATCAAATCAATCAAATCGTACTAGTAGTTCCTGAGATTAGCGCGTTCAACCAAACAAACGAACTCTTCTGCCCCGTAGGTGATAG
>CAJQZN010041005.1:34887-50304 GCA_907164685.1 Colias eurytheme | reverse complement strand
ACCCTTTGTGCGCGAGCCCGACTCGCACTTGGCCGGTTTTTATTTTAATACATAGATAGATCATAGAATGATTAAAGAGGAAGGTACTTGTATAATTTATTAGGTTTTAGACAAAGCGAGCGAAGTCGCGGGCAGAGAGCGAATAAAATACATATAATAAAATCCATACTAATACTATAAATGCGAAAGTAACTCTGTCTGTCTGTCTGTTACTCAATCACGCCTAAACTACTGAACCAATTTGCATGAAATTTGGTATGGAGATATTTTGATACCCGAGAAAGGACATAGGCTACCTTTTACTGCGAAATATGTACCACGGGCGAAGCCGGGGCGGACCTCTAGTAAACAAATAAATTTTCATTGTATCTATACATAAAATAAAATCGTAGGAAAGTCAAAACTGCACATTACATATTTTTTTAAAGAATACTTAGGGCGTGATCTACAATCGATATAGAAGCCAAAAATATAGTTATTAGAATTTTTGTCTGTCTGTATGTACGACGTACGTCCAGGCCAAACTCAAAAATTACAGCATAGATTTACTTCAAATTTTGCATGAATTACTAACACGTGGGGTCAAAATATTTTAGGCTATTATATCATCACGCTAAGACCAATAGGCGCGGAGTAATGCGGGTAAAACCGCGGGCACAGCTAGTGTATAAATATTTCTATACAAAGGGAACAAAATAGTATTTGTAGAATCTAGATTCTAGGTATCAACCACGACCTGTCACATATACTTGCAAGCGTATTAGCGGACGTTTTATTTGAAAAGCTCATTTCATACGGAGCGTCGAGCGTGCACGTCTTTTAGTATAGGTATTCCATTTTATTCTACATTAATTGTGAATAGAATTTATGTTTGGTGTAAAAAGTAAAGACGTGAGCTGTTATAGGTGTGATCTAGAATTAAAACATAAAAATTATAATTTATTAAAAAAAATAGTAGTAAGACCTTGCAAAGAATAAAAAAACTAGAATGATAACTGTAAAGTTTCAAATTGACACAGTATTTGAACACTCGCGCATTGACATTTACAAAAAATAATTAACAAAAAACAATAGTCATCGAGTAGGTCCTAAAATGGCGTAAGCGCCACTTTTCAAATATTTTTAAACAGATTAACCTTATAAAAAAAACTGTGTACCGAGCACACGTGTCAGAAGTGAAACTTCTTTGGCAAGATTAAAAGATACCAAAATCGTCGCCTTACTCCGTGACGTGACGGTATTGCAATGACGAGACCTTAAAATTTTTCTCTCAACGCGCCTAAAGAAGTTTCACTTCAAAAACCTATGAAAAGTGATTAAAGTGAATACATGTGACACACAACCTGTATTTTTTTAACATAACCCTCTTTCGTCCAAAAACGTATAATTCCAATAAAAAACAAACCGCGTAATTATAGACGATCGCAGACGTTCAGAAATAGACGGTCGCGCGTGCGGAAAGCGATGTCGCGATGTTAAACACCAATTAATCCACGCCAGCGTGGATTTATGGCAACACGCGGCAAGATGGCCGCACGAGCGTGTTATAATTGGTTGACGTTTTTTATATGAAATGTCGATAAAACTCGCGTTTTCTAATTTCAATACGAGGACGGAGGAACCCCATTTATAAACGTTAATCTATACTAATATTATAAAGCTGAAGAGTTTGTTTGAACGTGCTAATCTCAGGAACTACTGGTCCAATTTGAAAAATTCTTTCGGTGTTAAGTAGCCCATTTATCGAGGAAGGCTATATGTCATCACGCTAACTAATAGGAGCGGAGCACTGCGAGTAAAACCGCGGAGCACAGCTAGTTTAAGATAATTTTCAGCATAAACGGCTGTATATTTTGATTGCTTTGGCATATAAGTTTGATTTTTTCACAGAATCACGGGACCGTAGACTTGATTATTCGATATAAATGTCAGCTTGAGCCTTGATACCTCCACGCATTCCTGAGAAAAAGAGTGTTGACAGACAGACAGACGGACAACAAAGTGATCCTTTATGGGTGGCGTTTTTTCCTTTTAAAGTTGAAAACCCTAAATAAAACATCTTACTACCATCGCAAAAACAAACTGTTGGTCTTAGCGTGATGATATATGTATTATATCTTCAGTATTCTATGTATTCTACATATTATGTAAAACGAAATTGTAATATTGACATGATTTTAAAAGAGCAACTATGGAGTTTCTTGCCGGTTCTTCTCCATAGATACTGCCATAGAAATCTAAATAACAAGACACATAGAAGTGCTACAATGTCATAATTCGTATGAAAACCGCTGTCGCCAAAATCAACACATTCAAACCGAAAGCTAAACAGTACACACAAGTAAACTATGCCTTTTATTGGACAGCTTGATTTTAGTGAAAACTAACTTATCTATTAAATTAAGCTTTTGAATATGTATCCTAACGCACGAATTTACGGTTTATTTTAGAATAACATCCCTAAGTATATGAGACTTTTTGCTCCAATACGAACAAACGTGATAATAAGAATGGTCGACTGTGTCATTCATTGTTATTTCGATTACTATGGTGACACTCGTAATACTTGTAAATATTCTATAATTTTAAGGAAAAACGGCATTATTTCTAAAAAAAAATATTTTCCGATGAAATATTATTCCTTTATAAGTATAATTACAACTTGTGGAAGAATTTCCGCAATGGGAATTGCTGAAACACACCATGTATACACTCATACGTCTCCAGAGCAACTGAACAGTGACAAATGCACTGGTGTTGTGCAAATCACCTGAGTGGCGACAAGGTCACGCACGCTTACGACTTCTAGTGTCTTGTTATTTAGATTTCTATGGATACTGCTTTCCGAATCGGTGGTAAATGTTGAAAATATGTAATGACGATTCAAAAGTTCTTCTAGAAGAAGTCTTCACTACATAGTATAAAACAAAGTCGCTTTCTCTGTCCCTATGTGCCTATGTATGCTTAAATCTTTAAAACTACGCAACGGATTTTGATGCGGTTTTTTTTAATAGATAGAGTGATTCAAGAGGAAGGCTTTAGTATATAATTTATTATGTTTTAGATAAAGCGGGCGAAGCCGCGGGCGGAAAGCTAGTATTGAATAAATTAATGTTTGAGGTGGTTTGAGTTTGAGTAGATCTACTTTATTTAGGTAACAGATTGAGTTATTTCAAAAAAAATACGCCATATAACATACCACAAACATCAATGAACTATTTAACTGACTTCAAAAAAGGAGGAGGTTATCAATTCGCTCGTTATATTTTTTCAAATTGTAGGTATTGTTGTAATTATTATTTTTTTGTACACAGTTGGAGTCAGAAAGCTGCAAAAACTACGTGGAGCCTACAAATTCGCGAACTGAGAAAGAAAAAGCTGATCGAGAGAAACCCTTTTTAAATGGTTACTATACAATATTTTATTATCTATTTTTTTTTGAAGTGAAACTTCTTTATCGGGGTTGGAAAAAAATTTAGTGTAACATTTTTTTGTTACGCGTGACATTTTTCTGCTACGCGCCATCTTTTTCTTATCCCTACCACGCGTGATTCGACGTATTTCTGTAAAGTTGCATATAGTAATTTTTTTCACTTCTTACGTGTGTACACTAGTACACGCACACATTTTTTTATGTATGTATTAGGTATGTAGTAAATAAATAAATATTTCAGGACAATTTTCACACACGGCACGATCTGATCCCATAGGTACAAGCTTTCGCTTGTGTTAGATGGCTGATAAATATACATAAGGATATAATTTTAAATAAATACTTATATAGATAATTAACACCCAGACACAGAGCAAACATTTCATCACACAAATATTTGCCCCGGGTGGGAATCGACCCCACGACCTCTCGATTTAGGTATACCTATAATTATATAATTTATTTGTCTATTTATACTCTTTATTGTGCTGCTCACATAAAATACAAAAAAAACTAAAAAGGTAATAAATTGAATAAATAACTAAAAAGGTAACTAATAGAATAAATAAATGTTTGAGTTTGAGTTTGAGTGATCTCTTTCAACCAACTAGGTATACTTAATTAAGTGGTTATTTAAGTAGTGAATATTTTATAGACATTAAATATTATTATTTGTTTCAGGTGAATCTCCATGTGGTCTAAACAGTTTAGCTCGACTGCGTTGCATCGTACAAGCTTTGGCGAAAGATAACGCGTGACGTCATTTGTTATAGGCTACAATCTAGATAATTCTATTGTTTAAATTATAATTTATTAAAATGTTTATATGGTACAAGAAATTTATGTCAAAACAGCCATGATATCTATACTAATATTATAAAGCTGAAGAGTTTGTTTGTTTGAACGCGTTAATCTCAGAAACCACGGGTCCGATTAGAAAAAATATTATTTAATTATGTAGTTATTTAGCTCATAATTTTCTTGTATTAGGTATGTGAATATTAAAAATAGTAATAATTCATGTCACATCTTGAAGATGAATATACCATTTTAGTAGATACATATATAACTAGGTAGTTAGTACCTAATACATATTATTGTAAATTCATATCTATTATTATGTATTAGGTAAGTAGTTAGGTACTTACCTAAATGAATTGAAATATAAATGTGGGTAATTTCGAAAATCTACGTAAAAACTTGTTTTTTTTTTTATATTTAGGTATGTTGAATAGGTATTCAACATACCTAATTATAAAAAAAAAACTGTCTAGACACCCTTATCACACCCTTGTACACAAAAAACATCAAAATCGGTCAAGCCGTTTCAGAGGAATCTCGTTACAAACACTTTGAGACAAGGATTTTATTAAAATATACTTACTTAATACCTACCTACATTAACTACATTTTCGAAACTAGATAGGTACCTACCCATTATTTGTAATTTTTCTCAAACCAGAATTTTTTTAAACCAAACATTTATCGAACCTCTATTAAAAGAGAAAAACGTATTTTCATAAGAAAATCAAAATATTAAAAAAAATGTACATTTAATTTATATAGATATAGAATAATAAGTCTGTGCCTTATATTGCCTAGAAAATAATATATTATCCTTGCTTACATTGTATAGTTAACTTATTGCTCACTAGTACCTATAATAAATGCCTTTTTGAAAAACTGTTTTTTATTTCACCTTCTCCAAATTTATTAATTTCGATAGTGATTAACGTGTCCTGGGTTCGATTCCCGGTGAAGACTAAGAAAAAAAATGAGAGTGCCGAGCACACGTGTCAGAAGTAAATAAATAAATAAGTGAAAATTCTTTGGCAAGATTCAAAGATACCAAAGTCTCCTGACGTGACGGTAATACCATGACGCGACATTGAAATTTTACTCTCAACGCGCCTAAAGAAGTTTCACTTTAAAAATGTCTCCTGGCAGGACACAGAAAGCTGATCTTCTTGTCCCTAAAGAAAATCGATCAGTGAATCAGATGTATAATGAATCTGCCCCTTACCCCACTAGGGGACATGGGACTTCACTTTATTTCTACATAATAATATAAGACTGTTGTAAAATCCAAAATTGTTATTTGTCCCTTTTGCTGGTTAAGCATATTCAGGTGCGGTCAGTATATAGATGGATGCTCGCTCAATAATTCACATCAACGAATTATACCATATTCATCTCTTTACAATATGGAGGTACCTAGTTATTTATATTATATTTTTGCTCGATCTTTTATGCGCATCATTATAACCTAACCTTAACCTAACCTATCAAATTTCAAGCAATTCTCTTCATTACTTTTCAGATGAAAATGAAAATGAAAAATATATTTATTTCATGCACATACTCTACAGATCTTAAATTCATAGGACAGTAGAAAAGAAACATCTTAATAAGTAACTAGATAGTTATAAATTATTAAAGAATAAAAAGAAATTCGATCACGGGGTGGGATTCGAAACCGCGTCTTTCGTCATATCGGGGCGACCGCGACGCCTAAACCGATTTTTTCTTATATTTCAACTCTATAAAATTAAATAGGTAAGTATCAAAAATCAGAAAAGTCATAATCCATACATACCTAACATACTACTTACCTACCCTACTTCGATTTCTACATAAAATTTCTACACTCAAAACTCAAATATAGTTCCTAGAATATCTCCAGACGTTTATCATACAATTTGTAATTACATACATTTACTAGTACATATTATTATGATAGACAAGTAGGAAGTGATCTTAGGCGTGGCTTGTATGATCGCCAAACCACGCCTACCGTCGCAAACGCATCTAGATGTAAGATTTACTCGTGCGATTAAAGTTATATTTATCTTGATTTGTTTATTATTGTCGTGGTACTATATTATGATTTAAAGTGTCTAAGATATTATGTTAAAATGGGTATTGCAATGCAATATTTTCGATGTAACTAAAACTAGTACCCATTTGTCAAAAAAAGGGTCTAAAAATGCAATGGTTATGTTCTTTTCCGAATACTAATTGTAAATTCCTGTACCAAAACTTTAAATACAGATTGGTATTAAATTTTCAGGAGGTAGGGATGCAAACTATTGCAGTTTACAAAAATCTATCTAGCTTTTAAATAATTGTTAACCATATTGCAAGAATCACAATTTTCCGACATTAAAATACCACGACTTACAAAATTACAATCTCTATAGGTAAGCCAGATACCTACTCTGATCACAAATAGGTATAAAAGGATATCTGAATTCTATGTAATTGATTCTAGGCTCTAGCAGACTTGATCTTTCTTGGTACGAAATTACATACCTACAGATTCTACTATGTATACATTGTAGGTAATAATAATAGCTGTTCGCCCCACCTCTGCCTAGCATTTTTGTATTTTTTACAGTTTTAAGAGTAAGATAATGTTTTCCAAGCGGATCCATCCATCCATCATACCAAAAATTCATTCAAACCGTCCAAGCAGTTTTATGTCGTGTAACCTAAGCGTGTAACAATTATTTTTTTATATCACTACATAGTATAAAACAAAGTCGCTTTCTCTGTCCCTATGTCCCTTTGTATGCTTAAATATTTAAAGCTGCGCAACGGATTTTGATGCGGTTTTTTTAACAGATAGAGAGGAGGAGGAGATTCAAGAGGAAGGTTTAGTATATAATTTATGTAATAGATTTTAGACAAAGCGGGCGAAGCCGCGGGCGGTTAGCTAGTTTTTTATATAGGAAAATATATTTAAGTTATACCTAAAATTAGATATGGATAAGTAGGACAAACAAAAGCAAAATCGTATTCAATGAACAAATCATTCATGAAACAAACACATTAAATCATTTGTTAGCGAATAAATCAACTGCTAGCGTGTCGGCCATGATATTCCTCTGAGGCCATGATGGATAAATGACATATGAGTTGTGACAAGCAACAATACGTCCTGAAACGTTGACGAAAGAATGATATGTGCGCTATCGGAGATTCATTAATTATTGCACGTATTTTGAATAGTAATCTATACTAGTAATAATCTATATATTATAATACATATATCAAATGAAACCCGTTTTCCTTGGTCACTGCATCACGCGTGAAAGGGTGGACCGATTTCGATAATTCTTTTTTTATTATATTCCTTGAAGTACGAGGATGGTTCTTATATAGAGAAAACGTAAATATGTACCCCGGGGGAAGCCGGGGCGGGCCGCTAGTAGATATTATAAATATAGTGTTTATTTGAACTTGCTAATCTCACGAACAACTTGACTGTTTTCAAATTTTATTTCTCTGTTGGATAATATTATGAACGATAGTATTGGATATGCTATAGATATACAAGAATATGTGCAGGAAAGATATGCTTTTTAGCAGCTATACCTATAGGCTACTTGTATTCATAACTTACTTAAATAAATGTGTGAGTAGAAACAGACTCTAATAAAAAAAGTCTTTATTCTAAGTAAAAAAACGAAAACTTTTGAGTTACACAGTAATACCATTATAGGACTATCATATAGGAGAGAAGGAGTAGAAAATAAATAAAAAACGCATATTTTTAAAACATTGTAATTAATCAAAAAATGTAACATTTTACAAAAATATATTTACAAGTATACCTTCCTACGTACACTTAATAATAACGATTAACTTAAACACCAGATATTTTAATTATTTGAATACAATACTTTACTAAAAAATACATTAAAACAAATGTCTATCACGTTGAAACTGCTGAACCAATTTCGATGAAAAAACAGTATTTTTTTAACACATTCATAATTAAAATTCTGGCATTTAGTGTCTTAAAACATTAGTCGTGTAAGAGAACAAATGCTGAAATAAAATAGTTAAAAATTGTATTAAAGAGGTTTTAATTATAATAAAAATACCATTAGAAAAACAAATAATACTATAATTTCATAACAGAAAAAATAATATTTGTCGGTTTATTTGTTTGTTGCGATATAACTTAAAAACTCAACCGATTTTAAAATATCACTACATAGTATAAAACAAAGTCGCTTTCTCTGTCCCTATATTCCTATGACATTATTTATGCTTAAATCTTTAAAACTACGCAACTGAGTTAGATGAGGTTTTTTTAATAGATAGCGTGATTCAAGAGGAAGGTTTTAGTTTATAAAGTTTTAGACAAAGCGGGCGAAGCCGCGCGGAAAGCTAATACTTATAGAATCTATAACAACTGAAGAATGAATGATGAAGAATAAAGCTGAAGAGTTCGTTTGTTTGAACTCGCTAATCTCAGGAACTACTGGTCCGATTTGAAAAATTCTTTCGGTGTTAGATAGCCCATTTATCGAGGAACCAACAGGAGCGGAGCCACGCGGGTGAAACCGCGGAGCGCAGCTAGTATTTCATAAAACTTATAATTACATTAAAACCTCTTTAACAAAAACTAAAAACGAGAAACATAATTAAATTATAACATATACAAACTGAATGTATTGAGATTTTGTATTATTACTTATAAATTATAATAATAATTATTTAAAGAAAAAAATACAATTTTATACACATAATCGAAACCTTTAAAATTTACGCTTTTTTATACTGAAATAAAAAATAATAATTACACCATTAAATTTTTACCGTAAGAAATTCTTTTAAAAATCCGTTTAAATTGCCTAAAATAAGATTAATTGGTAATATAGATTTACTACTACAGTAAATAATATGAACGTTCAAAAAATTATAATTTTAAAATTTAATGCAAAACTGAAGACTATGTTTGTTTGTTTGAATGTGCAAAACTCAGGAACTACATTTGAATTGGGATTTTTTTTGCAATTTAGTTTAAAGTGTTTTTGTATGAAAAAAAAATACCTAATGAAGTATGTAGTAGTAAGTCTATATTTTTGAAGAAACATAGTCAAAGAGTCGATGTTAGTTTTTGAAGTGAAAGATATATAAATATTTTTTTCTATAAAATATAAAACTATTTGTTTTAAATATAAGAGTGAATTATACACTTCTTTATATAATGCTTAAAAATTATTAAACTTAATTGAGCAAAATTATTTAAGTATTGTGCATAAGTTAGTAAAAACGTAAAAAAATGCTTAAAATGTATTTTTCCATACTATTGTCATTAACTATTGCTATTATTGTAAGAAAAAAATGTTATAATGTATAAAAGTAATATCATGCTGTCTCTGTCTTTCCTACTGAGAGTGAAAAGGATGACATGATAAATAAACTTTGTGTAAAACAGTATTGTCATATTACTATTATTGCATCTCGTTTTCACACAGTTTAAAAGAAAAGGATAGATATATTACGTTTAATTATTTATTAATAAAATAAATATATATGTATAATAAGTTAGATTTTAACTACGTATCTATCTTTTCGAAAAACACTATCAATAAAAGTATTGTCGTATTAGTTTTAAAAATGTATAATTCACTCTATTTTGTGCGATTTTATTACTATTTGAACGGCTGGACATAATTTGATTGTGTTTATTTAAAAAATAAGTACTTATTAGAGTCTTACATAGTATATTTCTTGTATTTTGGCCAGATAATGAGTTAAAATGCTTATGTTTTTTAAGTTATTTTCTTCAATCAAGTCAAATTTAACTTTAAATATTTTTTATGTTACATTTGCATCAAATTTTATTCAATATTATTATTTTTTTTATATCTCAGTTATGGACTGTATGAATGGTGAACGATTAATTTGAATATTTCAATAAAAATAACAATAAAACATATTTTTGTGGCAGAAATCAAAAGTTAGAGAGAAGAAAAGAAAGAGATAAATGGATATATTTTGAAGAAATCTTTTTTAATTTCTTAAAAGAAAGCAAAATTTATACTGAAAAATGGAGAAAAAAGAAATATTGGTTATAAAATAATATCCGAATTGGCTTTTAAATTTATTTTCTAAGTATTCGTTTTAACCATTAAAATAAATAATGATTTGTAAGAAGTTATTTTTTGTGTATAATACAATTATAACATACAAGGTGAGGAAGGATGAAGAATCTATACTAATATATGGATGTTTATTTTGTCTATTTGTTTGTTGTTATCTCAAGAACTAATGAGCTGATTTTAATGTGATTTATTTAGTAAAAAAGATCCTTGTTTCTGTCAAATAGGGGTTTTAAAAACATTTATATGTCTTTTGATAAAAGTTACAAAATTAAATCGAGTAACGCATCGCAAATATATAAAAAATAATACTTATATATAAAATTTTATAGGCAGCTCCTAGACTATAATCTATATATATAAAAAAGCGTTTTTACAATATAAAAGAGATTTACAAAAATTATTTATTATTATAATAATGATATATTATAATATACAGGCTATTTGGATGGAAGCCGACTGACGATTGGCTTGTGTACGCGGCTGTTCGTCGATATGATATGTAAAATTGCTGAATCGATTTTGATGAGAATTTTTGTAAGTTTTTTATTTTTAAATATTACATTTTTAAATTAATTCTTTTCTGTTAAAATACTGGACTGTAGGTTTAAAATTAAAACTCTTTTTATCATAGTTTTTAAATTTAGGCCAAAAACTCTGACAACATATAAAATAATCATTAAACATATTAAAAAGTCTCATCAAAATTAACATAGCGTACATTATAAAGATAATTGAACAAACCCAATAAAACATACCAAAAATTTTTAACAATAATATTTAAAACACTACATTACTACACAAATAATATAATTATTTCCTTGTTATCTAAATTAAAATTCCACTTATTTTTCTTCAAAATTATACAAAAAAACATCATAATAGCACAGATTAAACTAAAACATAAAGGCACGTTCACACAGACCGACCCACTACATATAAAGCCGCGTACACACAGATACAAAGTACGATTAGGCCGTAAAAAACTATTTTTTTAATAATTATTATATATACCTACTTATACGTTAGATATACACTAGTATCACTGATGATGACATCACGCGTTGCTCAGCAACTCACTGAGGAAAAAAAATTGGAATTAAAAAAACATTATTGTCACAAAAAAAGGGAAAAATGTTTGTGTGTAAATGAAAGAGATGCTCATAAATCACGTACATTTTTAATTATAATCAAATGTAAGTACACAATAACTTTTTTTACATAACATTGGATATATATGCACAATTTTATAAAACATAATAAATACATTGATGATAATAATATACTTTAAATATATGCGGTTTCCTGTGTTCGGGCGTATGTGTATTGTGTATGTACTTATATTATGCGTTTATGTATATCATGCGTGTGCGCTTTTTGCTTGTCCATTTACTGTGTTGATTCATTCTTATGTGTGTGTGTGTGTGTATTTATTTATTTCTCATGTATTTATAATTTGCGTGACTGTGTGTGTGTATGCGTGCTAAATATACATAGGCTAAATAATAATAATGAAAACACTCACTTCGTCAACTCCCTGGCGGTGAGCGGTCCCGTCAGACCGGACCGCGATCTTGATCGGTTCAATTGCGCTCTTCGCTCAGCTGCAATGTATTTATTTATATATTAATAGATAAAAAAATGAGAGGTAAAAAAAATGTGTGCGTGTACTAGTGTACACACATAAGAAGTGAAACTTCTTTATGACCTTATTTTTCAAAAAATAATTAACTATATGCAACTATAAATACGTCGAATCACGCGTGGAAGGGATAAGAAAAAGATGGCGCGTAACGGAAAAATGTCACGCATAACGAAAAAATGTTACATTTTTTTCCAACCCCGATAAAGAAGTTTCACTTCAATAATTCTTATGTATTCATAGAATATGTAAAGTCATGAATGTCGCCTAAACTCTTGCCATAGAAAAAGGGTAAAAGAACATCTTTTAAGAGATTAAATATAATTAATATAATTTTCCTATTTATAACTGGAAAATATACTTTTTTAATTCTTCTAGATATCTTTAATAAAAATATCGTCTATGTTTCTCGTTCTACTCTAAAACGACTGGACCGATTTTAACGGCCAATTAACTTGCTAGCTACTGCTATGATTATTTCTGCTATATGAAATAACTAGGAGAATTCATCATATTTTTCAAATCAAATTCAAATTTCAAATTTATTTTCAAAGGAGAATGGGCAAATTGGGCCCGAAACCTGGGCTAAGACCAATACACACGAAACATTGCCCTTGTGATAGATCATTACACATATCTTACGAAAAATA
This sequence comes from Colias eurytheme, assembly GCA_907164685.1. Taxonomy (NCBI): domain Eukaryota; kingdom Metazoa; phylum Arthropoda; class Insecta; order Lepidoptera; family Pieridae; genus Colias; species Colias eurytheme. Next base: position 37,680 of record CAJQZN010041005.1, on the reverse strand, counting down.
TAAAATAAAAAAAAAATAAAAAAATAAATCAATAAAAAAATAAATCAACCGGGTTCTTGTACAGTCAAGGCAAAAAGTTTCATTATTTGGCTATTATTTTGCGCACAATAACGGTGTTTTAAATTCGAGTGAAGTGTATTAATAAAAATATTTATAATAACACTATAAATATAATAACATTGAGATACATAAAAAATGCAATAATAATACAATAAATATTATTACATTACAACATCTAAAGCACTTGTATTATTATATTGCTACAACATCAATGTATTTTTAAAAACATTATTTGTGTGAGCGTCTGTCCATTTCTCTTTAATAGACTTCAAATAAATGTTAGTTTTATTCAAAAATAAGATTTTTACAGACTACTTTTGAACTGAGATTTTAAAAAACTAGTTAAAAACAACTAAATGAAACGCCTATAGCCCATATGGACTATACAGTTATGAAAAAATAACTTCTTTATAGACAATTCAGAGAAAGAAATTAATTAATAAATATTATTATTAAATTTTAAAGCAATAACCATACGACACAATATTCAAAGCTATATGTTAGTCCATGAAGGCCTATTTTTCAATACCATCCCATCTGTATATCTATCTCTTTCTTTTGTATAGAGTAAAGAGTGATAGCAATACATCCATACTTTTTTATGAATGCAAAAGTCTGTCTGTAACACTTTCAGACCAAAATTACAGAACCGATATGGATGAAATTTTAATAGTTGAATATGCAGAGTCAAATACAGTGTACTTTTTGAAGTGAAACTTCTTTAGGCGCGTTGAACGTAAAATTTCAAGGTCGCGTCATGGCAATACCGTCACTTCATGGAGTAAGGCGACGGTTTGGTATCTTTGAATCCTGCCAAAGAAGTTTCACTTCTGACACGTGTACTCGGCACACACGCTCTTTTTTCGTTATTTCTACTCTTAACGTTTTGAAATAAGGGGTCAAAGTTTTGCTCGTGGTTTCGTCCATGTTTTTCTTATATTTGGATGGTAATTGAAAAAAAGGTTTTAGCTATATAATAATAAAAAACAACTTGTCTGTAATTCTCTAGTTTCGGTGACGACGTGCGTCGTTTACGATTTCTGCATCGCATAGCCGAATCTGTGACGTCATTATACAATAACTAAATATTTATTAATATTATGCACAAAATAATAAATATACCTAGTTAAAAAAATATACCCTAAAATAATAACACAATAAAAAAACACGCTTTAATAAGATAAACTCATGAAATTATTGTATTGACACCGAACCTTGATAAGTGTACAGTTTGAATTAAATCTGTCCGTTTAAAGTGCGTCAAAATCGAGTCTAAAGTAGTTGGTTACATACAAACATACAGGTGAAGCTAATAATAGCGTGTTAAAACATTTTTTATATGTGTTTGTAGTGACTCAAAAATGAAAAAAAAAAAAACTAAAAATTCATTGAGTGTAATTGCTTATTTATCTAGTTATACCTATAAATACAATAAACAATATTATACTATACTAATATTAAAAAGCTTGTTTGTGTTTGAACGCGCTAATCTCAGGAACTACTGGTCCGATAAGAAAAATTCTTTCGGTTTTTGATAGCCCATTTATCGAGGAAGGCTATAGGCTTTAAATCATCACGCTAAGACCAACAGGAGCGGAGCAATGCGTGTAAAACCGCGGGGCACAGCTAATTTTATAATATTTTCGTACATTCTATACCTGCAATACGGTGCAATATCGCTTGCACTAAACCCTCCTCTTCATTCGTTTCCTCTATAGTGAGTGCGTGCAAAAATCGACCTTATTGTCAAATAGGTTTTTTTGTTCGAAATAAATAATGCAAATTTGAACTTTAAGTTGATAGAAATAAACGTTATTTTGCAGTGCTTATGTTTTTAGTGAAAGTGATACATTTTGATGAAAAAATCTAAATATTCAAAAAATAATAATAATAATGTGCTTTATCTAATGATTTGCTTTTTTTAGCAATTTGGATAAAACTACGTTCATTATATTTATAATTGCAAAAAAAAATATCGAATTTTTGATCGATATTTATTATTTACCCAAATTAAATTTCAAACTATGTCCAATAAATAATTCTAATCCTACGAACACTATCATCACACCAAAAAATACCAAAAAAACCAATTTTAAAAAGTATCAAAATTCCAAAATAACCATTTTGAACAACTAAAACGATAAAAAAATCGTCATAAAACCGGTTTTAAACCCATAAAATTACCTCCAGCCACTCGTGGATTCGCTTTTTTCCTCGGCCGTTCTCTACTGAACGCAGAACCACTTTGCAGCGCTTCCATTAAACTGTAATAGATTATAATTAATTTATTAATAATTCATTTATTAATAATACCTTTATTAATAATACTATGTAAAATTAAATTGTAATATTGACATGATTTTAAAAGAGCAACTATGGAGTTTCTTGCCGGTTCTTCTCTATAGATACTGATTTCCGAATCGGTGGTGAATAAATAAATGTTTGTATGTAACATTGCCATACATTAATACAAAAAAAAGATATTAATTTGATTTTGAAATCCCTCTCTCTTCAAACTCAAACATTTATTTATTCTATTAGACTTCTTATAAAAGCACTTTTGAATCGTCATAAAATTTTTAAACATTTACCACCGATTCGGAAAGCAGATCTATGAAGAACCTTCTCTCTCTCCGTCTCTCTCTCCTCTTTCACTCCGTCTCTCTCTCCTCTCTCTCTCTCTCTCCTCTCTCTCTCTCTCCCACTCACCTGTCCATAACGCCGTCCTGCGCG
>CAJQZN010041005.1:20000-34877 GCA_907164685.1 Colias eurytheme | reverse complement strand
CGTGCTCGATGTCCACGAACTGCTTGTATCTGTGCTGTCGGTCTCTCCTCTCTCTCTCTGCCGCTGCGCGCGTCTCTCTCGCTCTCCTAGCTCTCTCTTCCGCTTCGCGTATAGTGAGGTTCTCTTGGTACGCAGTCTGCGAGAGAAAAATTTTATACATCAAACATACAAAAAATTACGCTCGTAAAAGTTGCTATTTCTCGTCGTATATCACCTTTTAGTATTTTTTAGAAACTTAAAAAAAACCTAGTTTACACAACGAAATAGACTAAAACAAGTACTAGGACGTCTTTAAGATCATTTAAGATGTCAGAACCTAGCAAAAAACCGTTAAAAATTACGAAAAACTGCCTAAAAACCGCAAAAAATTTCTAAAAACTGCCAAAAAACCGCAAGAAGCCTACAAAAAAGCACCAAATCTCACCGCGAACGAGTCCTTAAACGTCTTTATGTCAGCGAAGAACTCCTCGAGCGTGTACTTGCGCGGATCGAACACGTAGTACTCGGACAGTGCAGTGTAAAGTGCATCCATTTTGCGGTACATTGAATGGAGTAGGTCACATTGTTCCCGCGCTTCTGTTGCGAAATTCTGTATTGGTTTGTTGAGGAAATTGCAATTTTATAAAAAAGCATTTGACCTTCGCTAGAAATTATACAGGAAAAAAAAACACTTTAGTCCGAATTGTGCTAGAAAAAGAAGCTAATTATAGCATATTAAAACATTTATTTATACCACGAAATGTGCTAGAAAATAAGCTTTTATACTTTAGTAACAGCGTCTTTGTCATCATCATTACATCATTACTCTGTCCCTTTGTATGCTTAAATCTTTCAAACTACGTAACGAATTTTGATGCGGTTTTTTGACGTGACAACGTCTTATAATTCGATAGAGCCGGCTGCACGCACAAAAAAACATGACTCATGCGGCGTTACCTCGCTCTGAGGCGTTCCATAGTGCAAGCAAGAGCGCGCAACGACCAACAAAGAAGCACAATCGGCCTTAAGACGTTGTCACGTTCAACTATCGTCAGTAAACCGACTTTACAAACAACCAATTTTTTTTAATAGATAAGAGTGATTCAAGTGGAAGGTTTTAGTATACATGTATAATTACATACATGTATAATTTATTAGGTTTAAGTCAAAGCGGGCGAAGCCGCGGGCTAGCTGTAATTATAATAATAGCATATTGTGTATGTGTGCGTTGAATCTTGATGTACATATGCACACACACAAACACACACACGTGTATGTACGGCACACGCAATCACACATAGATAGGACAAGCGCTCGGGCTAAGTATTATAAAAAAAATTAAATAGATACTTTTTCTGAACAAGACCAGACATCAATCGGTCAAACATATATTCCCGCGTTATCGCCAAAATAGCATATATTCCCGCGTTATCGCCTAAATAGCGTTTAAATTTTCTTAATACTATATTTTTTAGTTTTTTTTCATTTCAACACACATAACTATTGCAGAAGAATCTATACCTTTATTACTTCTATACTATACAATTTCACTAAATTTTTTTCGAAAATTTCCTACTATTTATTTTTTATTCAAAAGGATACACTCATACACTCGTGGAACATGTCATCGGGACTCTGCGGCACTCGGGAATTGTTTAAATCCGTTTCTAGCGAACGTATGTCATTTTCCATTTTCTTTAGTGACTTTTGCAGACTCTCCATTGATACTCGAGCCGCTCTGTGGAAGAAAAAGATAGATTTAGTGGAAACAAGATAGAATGGACAGAAGAAAAAGATTGTAAGGATAGATAGATTGATTTGTCGTAATATTTTCATTTATTCATTTCAGTAGAAAAGAATGATTTGTTTAGTGGAAAAAGATAGGATAGGCACAAGAAAAGATTGAAAACGATAGAAAAATTAATTCGTCGTAATCCATACTTAATCTATACTTATAATAAATCTGTAGAGAGGCCAATTCTGTACATGAAATATATTTAAAAAAAAACTATGAAGGGGTGATAAGGGATCGCTACTGATGCCAAAAATGCAATCAGTAAAATTTTTGTCTGTCTGTCTGTCTGTCTGTCTGTCTGTCTGTATATTCGTTATAGAAACAAAAACTACCCGACGGATTTTAACTAAATTTGGTACAATTATTCTTCATACTCCTGGGCAGGTTATAGTAAAAGAATCATGTAAATCGGTGTAGAAACACCAAAGTTATACATGAAATACGTTATAACTCATCGCGCGTGAATACAGAATCATGCCATAAGGATTATTTTTGTGTATCAGTTGCCGCGTTCGACGCGCTGCGCGGCGGGAGCTATAAAAATTAAAAAGGCGGCGGGTCTGCACCCGTTTCGCGTTGTCTCGGCATCACGTGTGAATGGCTGAACCGATTTCGATTATTCTTTTCTATTATATTCCTTGAAGTACGAGGATGGTTCTTATGTAGAGAAAACGTAAATATGTGCCACGGGCGAAGCCGGGGCGGACCGCTAGTATGTATTATAAATGCGAAAGTAACTCTGTCTGTCTGTCTGTTACTCAATCACGCCTAAACTACAGAACCAATTTTCATGAAATTTGGTATGGAGATATTTTGATACCCGCGAAAGGACATAGGCTACTTTTTATCCCGGGAAAAAGACGCAATCCCGGAAATCCCACGGGAACGGGAACTATGCGGGTTTTTCTTTGACAGCGCGGGCGAAGCCGCGGGCGGAAACCTAGTATTTTCATGAATTTATTTCATTTCATTCATGCTTTCTTATAGCACATAACTCTAATATTTTTCAAAACATTAAAAAGTGAGATTGTCAAATTGAGATTTGTTTTGATTTGAAACTGCTTAACACTTCGTAATGGAACTTTGATCAGATGATAGAGGATTTAATAGGACAAAATTATATCACATAATGAAAGGAGGCTAGTAAAAAAGTGCGTGTGTACCGAATCGAGCACACGTGTCAGAAATGAAACTTTGGCAAGATCCAGACACCAAAATCGTCGCCTCACTCCATGACGTGACGGTATTGCCATGACGCGACCATGAAACTTTACTTCAAAAACAAACAAACAAATAATTTACCTGTCTATATGTGGCATTTCCTCAGCGAAGTTGAGCACATCCGGGAACTTACTCTCTATCGTATCTACCAGATAATGTAGGAGCGTCTGTTTGTTTTCTAGATCTTTCGTTGATGTTAACTGAAAAACAATATGTATATAAATATATTATGTAATTTTATAAATGTACTAGCGGTCCGTCCCGGCTTCGCCCGTGGTACCTACATGTTTAAACTATCCTATTTCTCAAGTTGGATCGAACTGCACATGGTGTGCGAATTTTATTATAATCGGTTAAGTGATTTAGAAGTCCATTGAGGACAAACATTGTGACACGAGATTTATATATATTAAGATGTACCACGCGGTAAAAACCACGGGGCTTAGTTAGTTCTTTTCTAAACTCACCTTAGTAAGAAAACTGATCTCAAATCCATACGCGCCCGCATTATTAGACCCCGTGTTCATATAATTGCCCAATAGAAGGAGCAATTCTAGTATTTTAGCGAACTTTTTACTAGATCTGACTTCTTCACAAGCCGCTGTACCTGATACTATGTCCTGTAATAATAAATTATAATATACTTTAGAAATAATAATAGTTTAAAAAAACTAAAAAAAACACGCTTTTTATAGAAAACCGAACTAAAAAATAGAAAATTTTTATCAAATTAGTGTATTATCATCGGTCCTCAATAAATCTACAAAGTTTGAACGAAATCTGGCCGTTTAAAGTGGGTCAAAATCGCGCCCAAAGAAGTCGGTTACAAACATACAGGTGAAGCTAATATAAAGCGTGTAATAATAAAAAAGAATTATTTATAAAGTCCTAAACTTACTTTAGTTCAGGAAATAAAGATTTAAAATGTGCGGGTTCATTTAAGGGCCGATTTTTCAATCCTTGGTTAAAACTTATTCATCTAATAATGTATAAAACTACCATTTTAAAAACGTATTCTAATTGACATTTTAATATTATCGTGTAATACTTTATTGGACGGATAAGTTTGATCCAAGCATTGAAAAATCGGCCCTTAATAGATTAGTCTAAATCCTTGAAAACCTAAACGAAAGAAGAACTGTGTTTATCGGAAAAATAACATTTATAATAAAATATGGAATGGAATTTTACACAGTTCTTTCTAATTTTGGCGGTGAATTGTTCTTCTTCACAATTCTGAGCTTTATCCCTTACTGCATAAGATCTATTTCTCCATAAATATAGTTATTTCACGTTTAACTTCCAAAATGATCTCCATGGCCAATGTGTACTACTATGTTTCACTATGGCTACTTAATATTTCGCTCCAGTCGATTCAGAGCTTTATCCCTTATTACATAAGATCTATGTCTCCATAAATATAGATACTCACGGGTTAAACCTCCGCATAGTGTCCTATAGTCACAGTGTGCCAATGTCGGCCAATGTCCACCACTATGGCTACTCATTTTTTACTTCAATCAATTCTGAGCTTTACCCCTTACTAAATAACGTCTATTCCCCTATAAATATAGTTACTTACAGGTTTAACTTCCGAAATTATCTCCGCATAGTGTTCTATAGCCACTGTGAGCCACTATTAGCCAATATTCACCACTATGGCTACCCTTCACTGAATTCTGAGCCTTAACTGTTAACACATAAGGTCTATTTTCCAACATTAGTTACTTACAGGTTTAACTTCCGATATAATCTCCGCATAATGTTCTCTAAAGGCCAAACTCCTCAACCGTGGCCCCAAACGTTTGATATCCGCTACAGTGGCCGCGAATTGTTCGGCTTCCGTTAGTTCGGAGCTTTGGCACTTTAGTTCCGCGAGTTTTTTCATTTGATCCGCCGGTGGGAGGTACTGCAAATATAAATTATTATTATTATTGTATTATGAGTATATCTGAAGAATATAAATATCTTCGAACGACCAATTCTTGCAGTTGCACTTGAACTTGCTAATCTCGGGAACTACTGGTCAGATTTTTTTTTATTCTTTCGGTGTTAGATAGCCCATTTATCGAGGAAGGCTATAGGCTATGTATCATCAAGCTAAGACCAACAGGAGCGGAGCATTGCGGGTAAAACCGCAGAGCACAGCTAGTAATAATTGCGATTTTTTGTTAATTACATGTGCTTTTTTCTTGGTTGTCTATTTTTTGTTTCACACTGTTTATAATAATCTATATATGTATATATAAAAATGAAACCCGTTTCCCTTGGTCACTGCATCACGCGTGAACGGTCGGACCGATTTCGATAATTCTTTTTTATTATATTCCTTGAAGTAAGAGGATGGTTCTTATGTAGAGAAAACGCGGGCGGGCCGCTAGTAATAAATGTTTTTCTTTCTTATATAACAGACTAATTATATATCCACATATCTATAGTTAAATTGATATAAATAATACTTGAATTTATATTTTTGGTTTTATGGCATTCAATTTATGCTTTATAAATTCCGGCGAAAAAAATTTTTATGCCATTCCGGCGCGGATGGCGCGAAAGGATGCGGGTTCGAGTCCCGCCTCGTGATCGAATTTTTTCTATTCTTTATAAATTTATATAAATAATACTTTCCCACTCACCTGTATAAGCAAATCCAGTACATTAGCGTTTAACACAGTTGTATCACATTTCAGTATACACTGCCTTATATGTTCATAGGACATGTGTTTTAACGACCCACCAAGAAGAATGGACAAGTTTTGAGCCGCTTTAGAGTCTAAAACTTTGAGATCCTTCACTTTTTTCAATGTGTGCACCCTGTATATATTGAAAAGAAAAAATAGGTTAATTTTTTTTAATAATTATTTACTACTAGATTTCCGCCCGCGGCTTCGCCCGCGTTTTCAAAGGAAAACCCGCATAGTTCCCGTTCCCGTGGGATTTCCGGGATAAAACCTATTCTATGTGTTAATCCAAGTTACCCTCTATATGTGTGCTAAATTTCATTGTAATCGGTTCAGTAGTTTTTACGTGAAAGAGTAACAAACATCCATACATCCATACATCCATACATCCATACATCCTTACAAACTTTCGCCTTTATAATAGTATTAAGATATTAAGATAAGATATTAAGATAGTTTTATTTGAATATTTTAGATATAAAGAGGGCTTTAATTGCTACGTGGATATTTTTAACTTAAAAAGGGAAAATATCATCATCATACCACAGTTGATTAGCTCAATTTTAAAATATTATAATTACAAATATGTATGTATAGTAAGAACGGTTTTCGATAACTGTATTTCAAAGAACTAAATTATAGCGAATCCAAGTTCGATCGAAGTTAACACACACCTAACTAATTTCTTATTTAAAAACCAATTCTAATTAGTTTGAGGTAACATTAATTTATATATGGAGCTTTTCAACCAAATAGCCGCAGATTCGATTCTTAGAATATCTTCTGACAGGACTTAAAAGATCGGTGACTTACTTTCTGTAATAATTAAGTAAATAATTGAATATTTTTTTAAGCTATTGCATAGCTTCTATCGCGGGCCTTGAGCGCGGGGACCGAATCGAGAAATTCCGTAACGAAAAAACCTCACGCTCCCCACGGGGACGGGCGCGGAGGTGTGGCTTGAAGGCATAGCATGCAATAGCTTTACCGCGGCAGTCCCCGAGTGCCACACGTATTTTTTTGATATTTTGCAAAATCCAATCATATTTTACGAAAAATACATTTTTTACACACATTGCAAGAGTCAGTCACGCTCTAATCTTTTGTCCGAAGCAAAACTCTGCTTTCGCGTGTGTTAGGCAGAGTTTTCCAATGAATGATACAATAGACTTTGAACATTACTGCAACGAAATATGAAATAAGTATACAAATTTTCTAGATGTATGAAGTACAGTTTTTTAGCTAATTCAAGGGAATTAAATTTTAGAGATTATTTTTGAACAATTTTTTTTAGTAATTTCAAAGGATGATAAAGAATGATTTTCGCAGATTATACTTTAAAAACAACTCACTTATCAACAGCATCCTCGTTTTTCTTAGCGACCGGTTTACTTGAGAACTTAAGCGCTAGACCGTTTAATATATCCGGAGATGCTAGTTTGTCTTCTTGTACCTGGAAATAAAATATATCTTAATACATATATATATAAATCTCATGTCACAATGTTTGTCCTCAATGGACTCCTAAACCACTTAACCGATTATAACAAAATTCGCACACCATGCTCGTGCAGTTCGATCCAACTTGAGAGATAGGATAGTTTAAACATGTAGGTACCACGGGCGAAGCCGGGGCGGACCGCTAGTTTAAATATAGGAATATATAATTAAACTATTGAACCATCTCATATACGGTATGAAATCTTTCTAAATAATAGTAAAATAATTGTTTGGACAAACCACTCTAAAAGTAGTTATTTAATATATCTGTCTCTTTCTATCGCAATAAAAATATATCATTATAGACATATTACAAAATGAAGGAATAAATTCAAAATGAAACTGAGCTTTTAAATATTACAAAAATCTTTCACCACATCAGAGCTACATAATTATATTTTCAGGATAAAATTCAAGTAAAGAATAATATTTCAATTTGAAGCAACAGTTCCTATGATAAGCTAGTACAAACAAACAAATTCTTCTGCTTTACAACATTAGTATAAATAAATAAACTTACGTTGACCCAAAAAGCTTTTTCCGACATCTTTTGTGGTACGATCGTTTTCCAATTGGCCCTTTTCAATGGTCCCTCTACTTCCCACTTCTTTTTCGGCTTCAGACCGTATGGGAGTATATCTGGTTGGGGCTGTGGGGAACAAATCAATATTATATAGTAAATAATTCGTAACAATATGTTTTCTTTTTCGTTGGAATAGACTTTATAAACATAAATAGTATATATGTATTATTCAGATCACATTATCTATTTATTTTTGAAATAGACGAGTCTGTGTTTGTACTTTTCTACAATGCAAAGTACGTAAAAAGCTGTTACTTCAATCGTGAATCTTAAAATTTAGATATAGACCATTATTAAGTACATATTTTCATTAAACTTAATAAATCTATGTTTCAAAACTCAAGATTTTATTTCAAAAGTAGGGCTTACTTCGTATTTCTTATGTACACAGTAAAAAGAACAGCGTAGTTTGCTATTCTGTTTACATAATTTACATAATTATACAAATGGATAATTGAAAAAGCGTCTTTTCTTGCTGTTTAATAATTGTATGTGTGTAATGTGTATGTTTGTCTTCGTGTAAGTGCGTGTGCGTGCATGTGTGTGTTTATAAAATCTAACACTTATTACTCACCATCCTCGGCATCATCATCCCCCCGGGTGGGGGTGGGGGCCTCGGTCCCCCCATGCCGGGGGGAGGAGGGGGAGGGGGCGGGCCCATGCCGGGCATCGGTGGTGGGGGGGGACCAGCCATGCCGGGCATGGGAGGAGGGGGGGGACCACCGCCTGTAGTGATAAAATAAATGGATAAATAAATAGGTATATAAATGAAATTTAATTTTTATCTCGTATTTTGATGGAAGAAATAGACAAATAAAAATGAATAGCTATAGTCAATGAGGTGTCAATGAAGGTAACTGCAAATAAACAATTGAAATTTTTTATTATTGCAAAAAATAAAACCTTTTGAACGAATTGATTTCCGAATTTAGAAACAAAGTAATATTGGCCGTTGGTCACATAATTCAAAGTATATTGGCAGCTGTTTTTAAAAAGTGCTTTACAATTACCTTGATTAGCTATGAATTAAAAAGGAGGCTTTGTTTCGTACCTACAATATAATTTTTAATAATTTTGCCTCGGCTACAACTAATTATTTCATTCACATGCAAATATAAAAAAGAATATATAAATAAAGATTACTAACAAGAAATAATAACAATAATTAGTATTTAATACAGCAGGCACCCATATAATATTTAATATAATATATAAATATATACAAACCTGGCATAGGTGGCGGCGGCGGTGGTACTGGCCCACCTAGAAAGAGACAGACATAGTTGCATGCGTGTGAGTGACAGAGATAGAACATGCATTGCTTTACAGTATATTTTATTCCATTTTTTTTACATGCAGACCCACGTCAATATTAATATATACTAATATTATAAAGCTGAAGAGTTTGTTTGTTGGTTTGTTTGAACACGTAATCTCAGGAATTACTGGTCCGATTTGAAAAAATTATTCGGGTGTTAGATAGCGCATTTATCGAGGAAGGCTATAATATATTATCAAGATATATAATAGATAACAAGATAAGATCAACAGGAGCGGAGTACTGCGGGTAAAACCGCGGGGCACAGCTAGTATACATATAATTTTATTAATATATCAATATAAATAAACATATATACCTGGCATAGGAGGCGGTGGTGGTGGAGCCCCACCTAGAAACACACACCAAAAAGAGATAGACATAGTGACGTGCGTGTGAGTGACAGAGATAGAACATGCTGTACTTTATTGTTTATTCATGCACCCAAATAAACGTTAATATAATAATAATAGTAATTAAATCTATAGTAATATTATAAAGCTGAAGAGTTTGTTTGTTTGAACGCGCTAATCTCAGGAACTACTGGTCCGATTTAAAAAAAAATTCGGTGTTAGATAGCCCATTAATCGAGGAAGGCTATAGGCTATATATCATCACGCTAAGACCAACAGGAGCGGAGCAATGCGGGTGAAACCACGGGGCATAGCTGCGGGTGAAACCGCGGGGCACAGCTGGTGTAATATAGTTTGAAAGTTTGCAGAGAAATAGAGCGCGATTTTGATAAAATTTTATATGATGTTTGCTTGGAAAGGTATAATTTTATGTCACCTAATTCATTCGTGGTAAAGAAGTTAATATTTGGTCTATAATTTATATCTATTAAACTGAAGAGTTAATCTTGATGCAATTTTAATAATCTGTAAGTCATAAGTTAAAATAACCACTACAAAGAAATTACTTGAACGAACAAACACCAGAACAATTAGGAAAAATGACATTCTTATACCACAAAAAAATAAATTACATAAAATATTTTTAAATACTAATAAACTTACACCGGAAAATTTAGAAATAGTTTATTTTAACAACAAAAAACCAACATTTTTCAAGAAAAAATAAACAAATTTTACCTGACGGCAATGGCGGTGGTGGCGGTGGGGGAGGACCTCCTAAATAAGAAAGAGATAGACGTTAGTCACATGCGTGCGTGCGAGCGAGACGGATAGTGTTCTGTTATTTGCGTTTAGTGACCGATTTTTTGTAGTTTTAGAAATTTCCCGAAACATTTAAATAAATATTTGAAGAAAAGTAATGAAAATTTAAGTTTTGTATAAGAAAAGATGACAATAATAATAAAATAAATGAGAGTGAATATTCATAATTTTAACAACATCAAAAATTCATTATAATTTATCTCACACTTAACAAAGAGTAAGAGATTCAAAATATAAGAATAAAAGGCCTTGTTATTTACAATTATTATAACATTAAATTGTCAAAATTGATTTTATCGCACAAATACATAATTTTAATTATCATAGGCATCGTCCTATATTTACTTTACAGAAACACATATTAACCAACCAAATTTAATACTTATATGTCCCAAAAAATAACGTAAAATAACCACCAAATAAGATATTAACATAGTGCTTTTTACATGCTCAGTGATATTATAATCCCTTTGATGTTAAAACCAAACATTTAAATACATAATTAATTGATTAAAATAAAAATAATATAAAATATTGTTACCTCCAGGCATAGGCGGCGGTGGCGGTGGCGGTGGTCCACCGGGACTGCCTATCGCCTGAAAATTATCCAAAAAATATTTAGGTTTTAGAGTTTCGTATAAATAAATACAGTTTGAAAAATATACCGGCCGAATTGATAACCTCCTCCTTTTTTTGAAGTCGGTTAAAGACTAAAAACACTCTTTCAAGATAGATACAACTAACTGGGGTGCCATGTATGTATGTAGCTCTTGAAAAGCGCCCCTCGCTCTTTTCACAATTATACTATGTATTATTGTTTAATTCCTAGATTAAGAATTATTTTTTACTTTCTAGTTGTATCTATCTTGAAAGCGATGTTTTTTAGTTGTCTAAACTATATTTTATGTAAATATTTAAGTTACAAGGATATTTTAAATATAAGAAGGATATACATACTAACAAATGAACCTTTGTTGTTGTTTAAATATTTAGAGTCGAGAATTGCTTGTTTTTGTTTGATATTCAACCGAATATAGACCCTGTCACCTAAGTAATAGCGACCATAATCGCCTGCAATACATATGCAATGTCACACAAAAATAGACGCTCTAGCCTACGCAAGTTCGGCTGGATTTTCCCCTGAATTTGAACTGCATTTTAAACTATATTATAGTAGCTGCTATATTCCGCTGTGATTTTACAATGTCACGCAAAAACAAACCATCTTACCGAAGTAATAGCGACCAAAATCTCCTGCATTACTTTGAAATTAATTTATGCTTTTATTACTTCTACGCAAAAGTAGACCGTCTGTCACCCAATTACGACGTAATAAACATTTTGAAGTGGATCTAGACCTTCTCACCTTAGCAATAGCGGCTATATTCCCCTGCGACACTCCCCCTGGACCACTCGGTGTGGAGATGCTCTTCATCCTCTCCTCCAAGTGAGTGACCCTCGCTTATACACTACTAGCTTTTACACTAATATAGACCTTCTTACCAAAGCAATAGAGACTATATTTCCGTGACAACACACTTTAATGAGCATTGACATTGCCCGTAACACATTTTACAAGCAAATAAAGACCTTCTGTCCATGTTATTAGAATTAATTTTCCCCTGCATTTTTACACTTTAGCGACGAAATTTAATGTCAACTAAAAGTAGACCTTCTTACCTTAGCAATAGCGGCTATATTCCCCTGCGACACTCCCCTTTAGTTGCTACATTCTGCAGTGATTTTACAATGCCAACCAACTATAGGCCTTCTTACCTAAGTTATAGCGACCATAATCCCTTACTTAACTTATGATTACTTCTACAAAACTGACGCTCACACGCAAAAATAGACTCTTTTACCTTGGCAATAGCAGCTATATTCCCCTGCGACACTCCCCCCGGCCCGCTCGGTGTGGAGATGCTCTTCATCCTTTCCTCCAAGTGAGTGACCCTGGCTTCGGCTTCTTGTCTTGCTGCTATTGCCGCTTCTAGTTTAGATCTTAATTCTTCTACTTTTTTTTCCTCTTCCGCTCGTGATTTTTCTAGAATAAAAATATTAATTTATGAAAAACTAGCCAACCGGGCGAACTCCGTTTCGCCACCAGAGACACCTTTTATTTGCTATAAACCTCACGGAGCCCGAGAATTTTCCAACGAATGCAAAACCGTGGAAATCGTGCGTTCTGGAGTTATTGCGTCAGGAAGGAAAACCCGACTTATTTTTATATAGTAGATGAAATATTTTATGTTGTTTGTGCATGTTTTGAAGGTAACAAAAAATTACACAGTTAAGATGTACATGTTTTGTATACACTAGTATACAAAACAAGGATTTTTTACAATTAATAATATTAAAATTAAACAGTCTACAATATATTTACGAGTTTAACTTAAATTTGTGCGTAAAAACAGCTTCATATGACGCTATAATAATTCATACGTTTTAATTTTTCCAACAGACTACAAAAATAAAAAATTTCAAAAAAAAATTTTTTTTTCACAATTTTCTTTCATCTACCTACATATTTTTAAAATCCACAAACAACTTTTTAACCGACTTCGAAAAAAGATCCTCAATTCAGCCGGCATATTCTTTTTTTACAATTTTTTCCTACATTTCGTTCCACAGTTAATAAATCCACAGACTATACTCACCAATAAGGCCATCGATCAACGGTTGCACATCAATATTGAAACGTTGTGTCAGCCTAAAGTCCGGATCGTAGCCATTTTTGTGTAGGACTATTTGCGTCACGCATTCTTCTATTAGCTTGTAATATGCTGGCCTGGAAATTATTATTATTTAGATAGATTATTTATTTATGAAAATTGGGAATATAAAATAATTTTTATGAAAGGGAAAATATAACTCGACCAAGTAGATTAATCGGTCGTTTGATAAATAGCCTAGACGGTTTATTAAACGACGTATTATTAGAGAGACTTGACTATGAATTAAATATCTTACTTAGCTAGCTAATTGCAAAACTTAATAAAGGAATAAAATCATACAAAAATTTATTTTTTAACAGCAATTCATTATTTTTTTCTACATTTTTTTTTATCAATAATCGCTGCTTGACAACAAAATTGCAATATTAAATGTAGAAAAAGTTCAACATTGTTTTTGAGTTAATCTTTAACACATAAAACCCTACATCTACCCTACTATAACATCTCTTTAGATATATCTAAATCTATACTAATATTATAAAGCTGAAGAGTTTGTTTGTTTGTTTGTTTGAACGCGCTAATCTCGGGAACTACTGGTCCGATTTGAAAAATTCTTTCGGTGTTAGATAGCCCATTTATCAGCAAGGGTCTTCACACACGCGGCCTCCGTTAGGAGGCTGCGTGGGGGATGCTGTTCAGGACGATTCGTCCTCTGCAGCCCATTTATCGAGGAAGGCTATAGGCTATATATCATCACGCTACGACCAACAGGAGCGGAGCAATGCGGGTGAAACCGCGCGGAGCAGCTAGTAATACATATTTCTCAAGTGCGTGTGCTATTCCGACCAATTGAAGCGAAAATAAATAATTTTAATGTGTCTTTTCTTTGTTAAAATATTTAATTGTTAATAAAAACTTACCTAATCAACTCATCGTCTCTAATAAACAACAAGTGCTGTAATATTGACAGCAAAAACGGTTCAGCCGGTGTTTCCATAACCAGATTCTTGACGAGCTCGAAACATTCGTTCACATCTTGGAAGTCCACTCTGTAATTTAATATGTACATTTGTAAGTCACACATTTTTACAATTATCTATACAAATAGAAAATTGAAGTGTATGTTTGTATTAATCGCTATGTATGTACGGTACATACTCATATATATTTCATTGTTTTTAATGACATCCCGTTCTAGCTCGACCGATTTTGATGGAGCTATCACTGGCAGATAGCTACTGGCATCAGGTTAATAATATAAGCCAAGTCGCGGGCACAGCTACCTAGTTATTAAATATAATAAAAATTATGCAAACAGGTGCATCATGTTAACAATCAGAAAATATATGTTCTTTATCGATCTTTTATGTATTGATTCTTTATCTTATTACATACTAGCTTTCCGCCCGCGGCTTCGCCCACTTTGTCTAAAACTTAATAAATTATATACTAAAACCATCCTCTTGATCTCTATGTATTAAAAAAATCCGCATCAAAATCCGTTGCGTAGTTTTAAAGATTTTAGCATTCATAGGGACATAGGGACAGAGAAAGCGACTTTGTTTTATACTATGTAGTCATATCTTTAAAATTATAAATACCTGACGTCATCAAATTTAGCCAGAAACTCGTCTTGGTCAGCCGCCGCGTGTGTATCGAATACATTCATTTGTATAGATCGTCCATTTTCTTCCGCACCCGCTCGTAAGTCCTCTGAAATAAATAACACTTATTTTAGACATAAAGTCCAAGTAAATCTTTAAAAAAATGTAATAAAAAAAGGCATAATTTTTGAATAAAAAATGAATCGAGCTAAAATGTTACAATTACGTAACTGTCTTGTACATGGAAAGAAAAAGACCCAATAAATCATATACATACTAAAGTTCCATTTTGATTGTATGTGTGATTGTTTCAGAATATTAATGCAAATTCACATAAAATTTAGGG